>WNWK01042338.1:15000-16025 GCA_009830355.1 Cherax destructor | reverse complement strand
AAAGGCGTATGATAGGGTAGAATAGGGGCAATGTGGCAGATGTTGCAGGTGTATGGAATAGGAGGAAGGTTACTGAAAGCAGTGAAGAGTTTTATGAGGATAGTGAGGCTCAGGTTAGAGTGTGTAAGAGGGAAGGGCACTATTTCCCAGTAAAGTGGGCCTTAGACAAGGATGTGTGATGCACCGTGGTTGTTCAATATATTTATAGATAGGGTTGTAAGAAAGTGAATGCGAAGGTCTTGGCAAGAGGTGTTGGCTAAAAGATAAAGAACAAATACAAAGTGGGAGTTGTCACAGTTGCTTTTTGCTGATGACACTGTGCTTTGGGAGATTCTGAAGAGAAGTTGCAGAGGTTGGTGGATGAATTTGGTAGGGTGTGAAAGAAGAAAATTGAAAGTGAATATGGGAAAAGAGTAAAGGTGATGAGGATAACAAAAGAATAGGTGACGAAAGATTGGATATCAGATTGGAGGGAGAGGTATGGAGGAGGTGAATGTATTCAGATATTTGGGAGTGGACATGTCAGGGATGGGTCTATGAAGGATGAGGTGAATCATAGAACTGATGAGGGAAAGGGGTGAGTGGAGCACTTGGAGTCTGTGGAGACAAAGAACCTTGTCCATGGAAGTAAAGGGGAATGTTAGAGATAGTTATACCAACGCTCTTATATGGGTGTGAAGCATGGGTGATGAATGTTGCAACGAGGAGAAGGCTGGAGGCAGTGGAGATGTCGTCTGAGGTCAATGTGTGGTGTGAATATAATGCAGAGAATTCGGAGTTTGGAAAGGAGGAGTGCGGGATTACCAAAACGATTGTCCAGAGGCTGAGGAGGGGTTGTTGGAGGTGGTTTGGACATGTAGAGAGAATGGAACGAGACAGAGTGACTTAGAGTGTCATAAATCTGTAGTGGAGGGAAGCGGGGTAGGGTCTGGCCTAGGAAAGGTTGGAGGGAGGGGTAAAGGAAGTTTTGTTGGAGGGGCTTGGACTTCCAGCAAGCATGTGGAGCGTATTTGATAGGGTGAATG
>WNWK01042338.1:0-12500 GCA_009830355.1 Cherax destructor | reverse complement strand
ACCCAGGCCACTCCCTTGCCCCATGCCCCTTGCCTCTACCCTCTCTACCCACTGCCCCCGAGCCCATGACCTGCCCCTTGAACCCCACTCCCTCTCCCTCCCTCCTTCCCCAGAACCATGCCCAACCCCTTAGCTCCCACTGCACCTGCCCCTTACATCCCCCCCCTCCACATGCCCAGACTTGTGGTGGTGGTGATGTCCAGACCAACCTACCCCCCTACCCCCGACATACACCCTACACCCCCCGATACAAACACACACTCACACACCCTAGCTGAACCCCGACATATGTTCTCTATCTCTGTCTCTCCTCACGTCTCTATCTCTCACTGACGTAATACTGTACATAAAGAACGTACATTTATACACTCAATATCCATTTTGTAGTACATAGTATACAACGCACACACACACACAGTGAAGAAGTGAAGGCAGGATGCATACATAGCTCTAAGAAGAGGTACGATAAGGCTCTTGGAACCGGGAGAGGGTGGATCTAGTAGCGATCAGCGAGGAGGAGGGCCAGGAGCTGTGAATTGACCCTGCAATTGATATATATATATTTTATATATATATATATATATATATATATATATATATATATATATATATATATATATATATATATATATATATATATGTCGTCCGATTAGGTAAAACTGGTCAATTAGCAAGAACTCATCTAAAATTAAGTCCTTTCTAAAATTTTCTCTTATACGTTTAAAGATATATTTTTTCATATATGTTAATGTAAGAATTTATAATTTTGTACCAAGAGAAACTTTGAAAACCTACCTAACCTTATTACAACAAGCGCAATTTAATTTAGCCTAACCCAACTAAATATATTTTAGATACGTTAACATTAATTTAATAATAAACAAACACAATGAAATATATTTTTTTCGTTATGATCAGAAGGATTTTGGCGAAATTATTGCATACACAAATTTTCACTTGTCTTATATGGCAAGGGGAGCGTTGCTATTTAAGCCAAAATCGCCAGTTTTACCTAATCGGCACGACATATATACTATATATATATCATTTACCAAGTTGCGGCAGGCCAGGATTCGACCCCACGACACATTGTCCCGCCTCAAGAGGCCACACAATGTACATGTAACTTACCAACTGAGCCATCGATCTTCTTGAGGCGGGACAATGAGTCGTGGGGTCGAATCCTGGCCTGCTGCAGTTTAGTAAATGATTCAAAACCACTTGTTTCGTGGTTTCATTGCTTTCTCTCTCTGCCTATATATATATATATATATATATATATATATATATATATATATATATATATATATATATATATATATATATATATATACTGAACCGTTATAAGAAACATTTGTATGGAATTTATATTACTGGAAAATAAATTATTATTATTATTATTATTATTATTATTATTATCTGCACACGGGAGATGGACTAAAAATGTCTCTTCATACATATTTGTATGAATAATGCACATGTGTATGTATAATACACGCATACACGTGATTCATCCAACCACTGGGATTCATCCAACCACTGGGATTCATCCAACCACTGGGATTCATCCAACCACTGGGATTCATCCAACCACTGGGATTCATCCAATCACTGGGATTCATCCAACCACTGGGATTCATCTAATCACTGGGATTCATCCAACCACTGGGATTCATCCAATCACTGGGATTCATCCAACCACTGGGATTCATCTAATCACTGGGATTCATCCAACAACTGGGATTCATCCAACCACTGGGATTCATCCAAGCACTGGGATTCATCCAACCATTGGGATTCATCCAATCACTGGGATTCATCCAACCACTGGGATTCATCCAACCACTGGGATTCATCCAACCACTGGGATTCATCCAACCACTGGGATTTATCCAATCACTGGGATTCATCCAACCACTGGGATTCATCCAACCACTGGGATTCATCCAACCACTGGGATTCATCCAACCATTGGGATTCATCCAAGCACTGGGATTCATCCAACCACTGGGATTCATCCAACCACTGGGATTCATCCAATCATTGGGATTCATCAGATCACTGGGATTTATCCAGTCACTGGTGTTTTGTTCTCACACACTTGCCACCTAACACATGTCAAATGTTCTTGTCATGACACTAGGGCCCTGACCGTCACCAAAGTACCTGGGCCACGGGGGTCAACGCCCCCGTGGCCCAGTTCTTGACCAGGCCTCGAGACCATATTAATCCAAAATGACATCACTTACTCTCATTAATGGCAAATGGCACCATTACAGAGTGCCATCATACATACTTTCTGAGCAACCACATCATCGCTCAGTACCTTGTCACTCGTATATCTCAAGTTGGACATATTTACATTTAGCAATAGAGTTGTGTATAAATGGAAGGGACTGCCTTGTAGCGTCGTGGAAGCGAGAACTTTTGGTAGCTTTTAAAAAAAAAAGGTAGACACATGCGTGAGTGGGTGTGAGTTAGACCTAGTATGGGCCAGTAGGCCTGCTGCAATGCTCCTCTATGTAATGTGGCATTTTATTGTGGCAACGTTTTGCTCTCCAGGAGCTTTGTCAAGCCGACGGCTTGACAAAGCAAAACGTTGCCACAATAAAATATCACATTAGTTGCATTTGTGTCCTTTTACTTAACATATTGTCGGTAATTCTACCAATATTAATACAACAATCAACTTGCACATGAGTTAAAGGCTATAAAAGTTATTACTTGGGTAGCATAAAAATAGGTTAGACAAATATTTCTGTGAAGAATGAGACGCTTGTATAACATTAGGGAATTTTTACTGAGGAGACTGATTACCTCAAACTCCTCTTTTTCCACCGTTCTTCTTTGTATTGGACTGAAGAAGCCACTCAATAAAGATACCCAAATGCTGCACAAGTCTCTCATTCCTCTATGTTGTAATATTCTTATATTATACATTCTTATGTACTCTTCTCTGCCCCAGAGGCACTGTGAGGGACGCTCAAGTGTGTAATGCATTTCAGAAATTATTTTTAAATTCCTTGTGTGAGGACAGCGCCGTGAATTATATTTTGTATGCTTAATAATGCCCAGAAGCTCTTTGATTATTTTAATTTTAGGTTAATATTGTCATCTGAGTTTGGTAATGATACTGGTATTATTATTATTAGTAGTAGTAGTAGTAGTAGTAGCAGTAGTAGTTGTAGTAATAGTAATAGTTGGGTATGTTAACTGAGGAAACTTTTTGCCACATAGTGGCGAATCAGTACAAAGAAAAATGGTGAAGGTCAGGAGTTTGAGCAATCCCTGAGCCTGGAGTTGACTCCAGGCTCAGGGACTGATTACCTCAAACTTCTGATCTTCACCATTCTTCTTTGTATTGGACTGATGAAACCAATTACCTACACAGTAGTAGTAGTATTTATTTTCGGTATTGGGAAACCTCATATGGTTCCCTCTGAGTCGCTGGGTTCCTTACAGAACCATGAGAATGTCTTGCCTTATTGACTTAAAATAAACAGCACTGTCTGCGAGAGTTGTGGGATGCTACAGTGAAAGCTGCACTCGTGTCTGGAATTATACTGAACGTATGTTCAAGTGATGTGCTGGAGAGGCTGGCTGTATGACCTCTGTGTGTGCCCTGGTGTGCACTGACCTGCCCAGGTGATATACTGGAGGTAGTGACTGAGGCTTCCTGTGTGTGTGTGTGTTGCTTGGTATGCACTAGTTAATACAGTGAAGAAGCTCTTCTTCTTCCCCTCCTTCAAGTACTACTCCTTTGTAAAGCCAGAGGATAAATGTCCTCTACGCAGAGGCACGCATTGCATATAGCTACAAGATTGTACTTAGCTCATGTAATGGCCAAGTTCACCTTGTATTTAGGTCAGAGTGAGAGCCGCGTCATCCCGGGTGTGCGCTGGGTCGTGTTCGCCACCCGTGTTGGTCAGTAAAGAGAAATCAGCTGTGATATGTAAACAGTAATCAGCTGTGACATGTAAACACATATTACGTGTAAGAGGAGAGCATTATCTGGCTTTTAATAAACCACTCCCTCGCCCGTGAACAAAATCCAAGTGTTAAATCCCATGAAAAGAACAGCAGATGTATATGACTGGAACCATCTGCTGTGTTAACGATGAACCAGTCGATGCGACGCTGACAGCGTCACCTGGTGCCACGTAAAGATAAATTGGCTGTTTCACGCAGGCAAATATCAGTTATTTTTTCCATCAGCTGTTGCCCTTAAAAAAAATAAGTCAGACTTTGTCAGTAGGCAAAGTCTGCTGTTCTATGTGAACGAAATTAGAGTTTTGTATTTAAATAAATATCAGTCGTAAGTCTTAAACAGTTTCGCTTGATGAATATAAAGTCCTTGAACAGTACCTGCTGTTGTATGTCAACAACGGTCAGCTCTTGACATGCAACAGCTGTCAGCTGCCAACTGTTATATGTCAACAAAAATCAGCTGTCGCATATAAACAACAATCAGCTGTCAAATGTCAAGGACAACAATAACACACGACCACATCAGCAGTTGTGATAGTAAGTAGACAGTCACCTGATTTATCATGTTAATTAAACCACTTGACGCCTCAGTTTAAAAAACTACATATATATACATATATATACCCTCTGTGTCCATGTATTGTGTGTACCGGCTTGATAAAGCTCCTGGAGAGCGAAACGTTGCCACAATAAAATGTCACATTAGTTACACTTATGTCCTTTTACCAAACATATTGTCGGTAATTCTACCAACATTAATACCTGTATGCAAGAACAGTCTCTGATCTCAGGGAGTTCATAAACAAACGAAATAAATTAAAACAGATCTTTGTTAACAACCCCTACTCTCTGTCCAACACCTGGCTTGCTAGCCTTGCTGTCCCGTCTATTCCACGTCACTGACAGCACAGTCTGTCCCAAACCAGGGTACTAGCGTCACTGTCCTGTGTATTCCACGTCACTGACTGCACAGTCTGTCCCGTACCAGGCTACTAGCGTCACTGTCCCGTCTATTCCACGTCACTGTCAGTACTATCTGTCCTTTCCCCAGCTTCTATTCTCTCCATCCAGTCCACTTTTGCACATGAGTGTTAAATCAGACAGACCTTTAGTGTGTGTATTTATAATAAAAAAATACGTTTTTATCACAGATTTATGCAGCTTGACTTAACCTTACCTAACTTAACCTAGATTAACCGAGCCTAAATAAAAAAAAATGGGAATTTTAAAAACTGGAGGATTACCGGAATAATAGTTGAAAATTAAGTCAGAAAACTCCAGCTTTGAGCGTAGGTCTCCACGCCTATGGCCGCTCGAGGGAGGTGGGGGCCTTGATGTCGGCCGGGAAGGGGGGTTCTTGATCCAAGGAAGTGAGTATATTTTTTTTTCCTTCCGTGGATCGAACCCGAGTGCTTTCCGTTTCCCACCCCCCCATGCTCTGTATGAAACCACCCCTACAGGTTCAACGCTTTTCTAAGGATAATAATGATAATTATAAAAAAAAATAATAATAATAAATAATTATAATAAATAATTATAATAAAAATAACAATAATAATAAAAATAACAATAATAATAAAAAATAATTAATAATAAAAAAATAAAATATACTACTACTACTACTACTAATAATAATAATATGTCTGTGGGTTGTCTGTAGTGCGCATTTCTACTCGGCCCAAAGTTACTGCCAATTCATCCTTGACATTTTCTTTCATTCATTCATTCTCTCTCTGTCTCTCACTCTCCCTCCCTCCCTCTCCCATTCATTCTTCCTGTACTTTCTTCTGGTTCTTCCTTAAACCTATGTCCCCACTCACCTTTCCCCATTCTTCTCACCTTCCCTAGTCCTTCTCCCTATGTCCTTCTCTTCCTCTTCCTCTTCCGGGTCTTCATGCTGTCCTCCTATCGCTATGACCTCCTCTTTATCTTCCTCCTCCTCATTATGCTGCTGCTGCTCCTCCTCCTCTTCCTCACCCTTTTCTTTTTCTTCCTCCAACTCTACCTCCTCCTCCAAGTGTTTCTTCTACTCATCCTCCCCTTTTCCATCTTCCTCCTCTTTTCCCCCCTCCTCTCTTCCTCTCCTCCTCCTCCTGGGCACTTCATCACGTCTGAGTACTACTCCATTACAGCCAAGTCTTCCTCCTCGATCAAGCACCATCGTCATTCTGATCTTGCCCATACATAGCAGCCAGGTCTCTCAAGAGGCACCTCATTAACATATTTCTCACTGCCACACCTCAAGTGATAGCCACTTGATAACTATTATAGAGGGAGAGAGAGTACAGGAGAGTACACTAGAGTACACTGGGTGAGCAGATAACGGACAACCTTGTCATGGTCAGGGGCCATTATTAAAATTCTGCAAGGTGCTGAGGTCCAATTCTGTACGAGGGTTACATAGTCTGGCGAATCGTAATTTTTGCTGAGACATGTAAATGGTATAAGGTCAATATCTATCGTAAACAATATGAAATCTTTGGATCCATCTGCTTCATGTCAACGGTTCAGGTGGTGGAGGTGGCGTATTGGTGTATACCTGGAGGGTGTTTTGAGGTTCAATGCCCCCTGTGGCCCGGTCTATTCCACAGCTAATGTTTTTTTTCTGGCATACATTAGGCATTAAACTACCCTGTCTGACCATAGCTTTTAACCAAGGTCTCAACAAGTTCCACAAAATTGTCAGCCTTGTTGCCCAGAAAGCCCTGTGCTACAGCAACAAAACTCTCCCAGGCTTCCTTTTCCTTCCTTCTCTGTGATCTTCTTTGGAAATTCTGAGCACTCCATGATTTTCCTGACTTGTGGTCCAGTGATGATACCAGCCTTCACCTTTTGCCTCTGATAGCTTGGGAAAGAAGTCTTGAAGATACTTGAAGGCTGCAGACTCTTTGTCAAGAGCTGTAACAAACTGTTTCATTAGCTATTGTTTGATGTGTAATGGAGGGAACATAACCTTTTGAGGATCCACCACTGGTTTATGTTTGAGGCCAGTGCTTCCTCTGGTAATGTGCTGCTCTGTCTCTACTGTCCCAATGACAGAGATAACAGGGAAATTTGGTTAAACCTCCTTGGATTCCCATCAAAAATGCCACCATTTTGAAGTCTCCAGTAACCTGCCAGCCATACTTATCATAGTTCAAAGCTTCCAGTAGAAGTTTGACACTGTTGTAGTCCTCCTTAAGATGCACTGATTGAGCCAAGGAAATAGATGGATACTTGTTTCCATTGTGCAGAAGTACAGTTTTTAGGATTCTGGAGGAGCTGTCAATGAAGAGTCTCCACTCATCTGGATTGCATGCAATTCCAATTGCATCAAACAGGCCTGATACATCATTACAGTAGCACAACCTATCTTCATTAGTGAAGAAGTTTGAGAAATGTTGGTGACGTTTTCTTTGGCTTGTCACTTGCACACTTTCATCCACCAAGTCCCACTCCTTGAGCCTTGAAATCAAAAGCTCAGCATTTGACTTTGTCAAACCAAGATTTCTGATAAGGTCATTGAGGTGTGTTTGGTTTGGGTAGTAAGGATTCCTCCCAACAGCTGCATCTGTGACATCATAGTCTTGTTCACTGTGCTCTTCATTTTCTGATTTGCTGCTTTCTTCTTCTGACGGTTGACTTCTTCCTGGAGGTGTAGGTACAGGAAGATCAGCACTGTGTGGTACTGGTACCCAACTGGATAAGAAACAGCAGGTGCATTTTTCCCAGTTCGGTGTTTGGAAGGACCACCAGGGAGAAGTAGCAGTTGGCTGAGTGATCAGTGGGTTAACACCATATTCTAGGAACAACAAACTTCATGGCTCTTTTTTCTCCTCTATACCATCCTGTAAAAGAACAAAAGAATTAGTTTCTGTTACATACATTTCATTAAAAAATGTTCCTATTCAAGATTTTACCCTTCATATAACTAATGACTTTCTTACCTTCCAATGTTTTCTTACAATGTTCACAAGCAACATGCGGTGCCCAGGTCTTGTCTGGGTCCACAACTGGCATGCCAAAATATGCTTTGTAAGCTTCACATATGTTTTTAAGATACTGTTACAGAGAACTTCTCTGTTCTTGTCTTAATGAATTGACCACATATGTGGCAGAATGTATCTGGAGAATGGTTGCAACCTCTTGATGCCATTTCACTTCTTCTGATATGTCTTCTCAGGTTTGTGAGTCCCTGTTTCTATATTTGCCAAGCAAAACCCTAGAACTTAATAGTTTTACATCAGTCTTTCTTGAAAGTGTTCCACAAGTGTCCTGACCACAAAAGCAAAGTTCTGTGATCAAAATTGTTTTTTTTTTCAATTTTGTTTAGTTATAAAGAATTGGGAAATGATGCTTATTTCCCAGGTACACCACAAAAGTGAAATAGTGTTACATAGTGTTTCCATCCTATAATTTTCTTCGTAGATGTTATAATGACATTGTTTTGATCCTTGAAGATGAGATCATCTGACATTATCACTCCTACGTTATACACATTGGCTTTTCGCGCTATTGTGTGGTAAGAATTTGTTTTATACTCCCCTATAGCTTTTATTTTCTTAAGTTTTCCAAAACGGAGTAACTCATATTTGATACCCCACATTGAAAATAATTTACGGAATAGATGGGCCTCGAACCCACTGATTCAAAACCCATCCGTTCTGTAATTTGTTCGCAGTCGTGTTGTTATGGTTTCGTGAGGCTGCCTTCAAGAGGGAGCTGGACAGATACCTAAAATCAGTAGCCGATCAGCCGGGTTGTGGTTCGTACGTGGGACTACGTGCGGCCAGCAGTAACAGCCTGGTTGATCAGGCCCTGATCTAGAGGGAGGCTTGCTCAAGGACTTGGCCGCGGGAGGGGGGCGTTAACCCCCGGAACACTTTCCAGGTAGACTCCAGGTAGGTAGGCTGTTCAAAAGGCGGGATCCTTTCAGGTGAGACAGATCACGAAGCCAATGGGAGAGGGAACCCTTAACATCTAGCGGAGAGGCGGGGCCAGGAGCTGAAACCCGACTGACTGCCGACGAATATGTCGCAGAGATATTTATTTGACTTCACTGAGAGACTGAGGGTAATTCATTTATGCAAGCGTATCTAGTATTGCGTAATAATGAAACGTGAAATAATACTGAGCATTATATAAACATAAATAAATAAATAAATATATATATATATATATATATATATATATATATATATATATATATATATATATATATAATACATAAAAGTTAAATGCATATGTGACAGGCATGCCCACTTACATATAGGAAATATGTAACTTAGAGTGCGGTTCCCAATATGTTACAGAGATTAGTGTGACAATGGGGACATTGTTGGAGGCGGGTGCCCTCTGCATTAATTGGAGTCGTACATCCAGTGTCTCTCTATCACATCTAACCATTTATCGACTGAGGAAATTATTTCTAAGCTCGTCCTACTGGGTATCTTAAGTTGCTGTTAAATATGTCCTTGTCACACACCCTTAGTGTGTTCAGGTACACAATCTCCTAGCGCAGTATAATGAATTATCTTAGAAAAGCTCCTTATATATATATATATATATATATATATATATATATATATATATATATATATTTTATTTTTTTATTAGCACATCGGCCGTCTCCCACCAAGGCAGGGTGGCCCGAAAAATAGAAACTTTCATCATCATTCACTCCATCACTGTCTTGCCAGAGGGGTGCTTTACACTACAGTTATAAAACTGCAACATTAACACCCTCCTTCAGAGTGCAGACACTGTACTTCCCATCTCCAGGACTCAAGTCCGGCCTGCCGGTTTCCCTGAATCCCTTCATAAATGTTACCTTGCTCACACTCCAACAATACGTGAAATTCTAAAAACTAAAAACCATTTGTCTCCATTCACTCCTATCAAACATCCTCACACATGCTTGCTGAAAGTCCAAGCCCCTCGCACACAAAACCTCCTTTACCCCCTCCCTCCAACCTTTTCTAGGCCGACCCCTACCCCGCCTTCCCTCCACTACAAATTTATACACCCTCGAAGTCATTCTATTTTGTTCCATTCTCTCTACATGTCCGAACCACCTCAACAACCCTTCCTCAGCTCTCTGGATAATAGTTTTGGTAATCCCGCACCTCCTCCTAATTTCCAAACTACGAATTCTCTGCATTATATTCACACCACACATTGCCCTCAGACATGACATCTCCACTGCCTCCAGCCTTCTCCTCGTTGCAACATTCATCACCCATGCTTCACACCCATATAAGAGCGTTGGTATAACTATACTCTCATACATTCCCCTCTTTGCTTCCATGGACAAAGCTCTTTGTCTCCACAGACTCCTAAGTGCACCACTCACCTTTTTCCCCTCATCAATTATATATATATATATATATATATATATATATATATATATATATATATATATATATATATATATACATGTATATACATATTTTACTCAGGGGGATTGACCATGCTCTGTAATATATCAAAACATTTCCATCCATGTGTAGCAACGTCCTACGGGTGTTGCGGTTTCCCTTAAACATAATAATAAGGGGCGGGCCTGCTGAATATTGAATGATACTTTTGATCCGTTGGCGCTGGCAGGATTTTGCTCAAATATTGTGGTAAATATTTTGAGTCGATATTTTAAAAGTGCTAAGTCCCTTAGCCTTGATATGTGTAAAAGCAGAAGCCTAGGGGAGAGGTGTAGCAGTTGAAGACTGCGTCACAGGTGGGCAGAGCCCTCTAGTGGAAGTACCTCATGCCAATATGTTTGGCCAGTAAGCGTTGGAGACACCCCTCAGTGTCAATATTCCATGGTGTCGCTGTGTCACAAACACAGGGGCATGCATTAATGGCATACAGTACCGACACATTACTAACTTTATTTAGGCACAGGTACACTTAAGGACAATTATCATACACAGTGTAAATTACCTAAGATAACCCAGAAACTCTCTTACTTTCCCCACTCTCCCCAGCATAAAAGTCGCATCTGGATCAGACTGAAAAAAAAAAATGCCTACTATGCAGGCGAAACCTTTCGTCAACAGAGATTAAAAAAAAAAATAGTTGCATATGAGTCTCATTCATCAACTTGAAGGTGTTTATACAACAATAGTGTATAAATGTTTAACATCCTCAACACAGATTGTCATCTGAAAAAAATATTAGTAAAGTAATTTATAGTAATATAAATCTTGTTAAGACGAACAAATACCCGAAATAATCTTGAGGCGTTGAAAGAAAACTATTGGTGCCACGTTCTTATTCTTAAAATATTTGTTTAGTCAAGTGAATGTTGAGTACAAGTGTCTGGTGGCTGGTGAGGCTGGGTGCTGAGTACAAGTGTCTGGTGGATGGTGGGGCTGGGTGCTGAGTACAAGTGTCTGGTGGGTGGGGTGCTGAGGCTGGGTGCTGAGTGCAAATGTCTGGTGCCTGGTGAGACTGGTCACTGAGTACAAGTGTCTGTGGCTGGTGAGGTTGAACGCTGAGTACAAGTGTCTGTGGCTGGTGAGGTTGAACGCTGAGTACAATGAAGCACGTACCATTGAGGAAACCCAGAAGAAGATCAGATATAGAGAGAGAGCGTAGGAGATGGTACAGGAGAAGAAAACGAGTTACTGAATTGCTGAAAAACACAAATATGTTGCAACAGAGGAGAGATAGCCTTAACCGAGAGATCACTGAATTAGAGCAAAAACTTAAGATGTCATACCTGACAGAAGAAGTACAAAGGGAACAAAGAGCCATACAGGATATTGCAAGAAACCCAAAATATTTCTATTTCTATGCAAAATCCAAGCTAAGAACTACCTGTAGAATTGGACCATTATTGAGAGGAGATTCGTATACTGACGATGAAAAGGAAATGAATGAAATCCTAAAGAACAGTATGAGTCAGTGTTCAGCAACCCACTAAATGACAGCAAGGTAGAAAATGCAGAAATATTTTTCACTCCAGCAGAAGGCCGCGCAGACCACCTAACCGACATTAGTACAAATCCCATAGATTTCGAAAAAGAAATGGACAACATGCCCACTCACTCAGCACCTGGACCAGATTCATGGAATGCTTTATTTATAAAGCAGTGCAAAGTACCATTAGCAAGAGCCCTTAGTATTCTGTGGATAAAGAGCTTAGATCTAGGTGAAATACCGGAGGCCTTAAAGAGTGCAGATATAGCTCCTTTGCATAAGGGAGGTAGTAGAGCACTAGCTAAAATTACAGACCAGTAACCTCACTTCTCACATCATAAAAATCTTTGAAAGAGTGATGAGACGGCAGATTACAAAGTTCATGGACCAGCACAACCAACATAACCCGAACCAGCATGGCTTCAGAGCGGGACGATCATGCCTGTCACAGCTGCTGAACCATTATGAGAGAATTACGAGGGCATTGGAGGACGACCAAAACGCAGATGTGATTTACACAGATTTTGCAAAGGCGTTTGACAAATGCGATCATGGAGTGATAGCGCACAAAATGAGGGCCATAGGCATGACGGGAAGGTAGGCAGATGGATATT
>WNWK01042337.1:0-16026 GCA_009830355.1 Cherax destructor | reverse complement strand
TTAATATTGTTAACCGAGGTATGACTGTAGTTAAAGATAGTTATGTTATTGTTGGCTTTGAGTAGTGTTTTAGTCTGTTCTGCTGTGTAGTAATGACAGTTGTTGTTAAGTTCATGTAAGTCATTTAATAAAAGGTTGGTATCAGGATCAATGTTTGGAATCATAAGATTTAGTGTGAGTCTATAATTAAACTTAAAAGTAGAACAATGTAAGTAGACTTAAGAATAGGACAATGCAATAGGAGTTCTTGGCACGTGAGTTAGTACGTTGGATATGTTTACAAAAATGAATAAATGAGCTAAGGTAGTCAATTTACAGCTAAAAAGAATCTAAAACTATAGCACCTGAGTTAGCACCTGAGTTAGTTAATTAATTAAACAAAAGTTTATATATGAGTGTGATTCTAAAAAGACTTAAGAACAATGAATAATGCTAAACTTAAAGATATGATATCTGATGAATTGATTTTACTAGCTATTGGATTAACGCTTTTGAACAAAAGTCACAGAGATTTAGGATATATTTTTACAATGTAATTGATTTATTATTTAACTAGCTAATAGAACTGGTTGGAAAATTACTATGATTAATATTAAGTTATAATGGAACAAATATTTAGATTCAGTATTGCACTAGTTGTGATTATAGAATTTATTAAAGGCAATATAAAGAAAATGAAAGTAAACTATTATGGGAGAAAAAGTGCTAAAGTGTACAAAAGTAAAATATATTAATAGTAAAAAATGGCTTGAAATAAAATTTTAGGCAGTTAAGGTGATCAATAATATATAGAAATGAGGTTGGAGAAAAGGACAAAAGGTAAATATAATTTTTAGCAATTGTGATCAAAAGTAATTATAAATTCTAAGCAATTAAGCTAATCAAAATATATAGGAATGTGGGTTGAAAAATGGGCACAAGTAAAAACTGTATGTATTTAAAAATAAAAATAAAACTATTTGTCAAAAATATTCATCAAAGGATAGACAAATACTTAAATGAGGTAGATGGGCAAAACATACACTACACTATACGTAGGGGTTTGGTTTGGACATTGTGTTTATACAGTCTCTGTAATATTTGCATCCCTAAGGAATCTTGATAGTTCATTCTCATTTCTGATAGTATACAACTGACCTACACTTGTTTTCTTCACTAGAATTTTCCCATCACGGGTGAAACATTGGCTATAAGCCAGTGTCCGTGTACTGGCTATAATTCAGTGTCCGTGTACTGGCTATAATCCAGTGTCCGTGTACTGGCTATAATCCAGTGTCCGTGTACTGGCTATAATCCAGTGTCCGTGTACTGGCTATAATCCAGTGTCCGTGTACTGGCTATAATCCAGTGTCCGTGTACTGGCTATAATCCAGTGTCCGTGTACTGGCTATAATCCAGTGTCCGTGTACTGGCTATAATTGTCCAACCACTTACACATGCAAATAAAATAGATACGATACAAATAGACGAATCACCACTTCAGGGAACCTATTAGTAGAATATACAGTAAAGCAACCAACAAAAATCAATCATGAAACCCTGTGTAGTATGCAAACAAACAACCAAACGTTCCTCTGCATGGATTGCATGCAACTTTTGTGGTAAATGCTGCCACGCCCCTTGTGTAGGCATTCAAGACTCTACTACCGAGATATTAAACAAGGGAAGTGGTTTTGGGTATGTCCAAATGAGACCGAACTGTGGAATAAAATCACATCGATATTAAAAGATGACAACACCAAATCGGACTTCATAAAAAACATGACAGCTTTCTATAACAGTTGGGAAAGTAAAAAATCAGGGCCAGATGGTGCTACCACCCCTGGTACAGATGTTGAAATGATACCCAATATATTTAAGAATGGAGAAATAAATGATGGTGACCTGAAGAGGGACAGTAGCTCTAGTGAAATAAATGATGGGGAAACAGGTGTAGACAAGGACACACACAAAACAGTGGTACAAACTAGCAATACCACGGTAGATAGTAAACAAGGGGATGCCCAGGGAAATACTGAAGATAAATTACCGGAAAAAGTTGAAGACTCCATTGTTAGCACCAGTAACGAAGGCAGACACGAGACAGGAACACACCCACCAATGGGGAACACAGTCACAAAAAACCAGGGCAAACGGAAACCAGGCCTATGTGAATACTATGCACTTGGTATCTGCAGGCATGGAAAATCTGGGAAATCAGATGGGTCATGCAATTATGATCACCCCAGAAAATGCTGTGACCATATGAAAACAGGCAAATGCAACCTCCCGTCCTGTAAGTTTTTCCACCCTGAAATGTGCCACACATCAATTCAGGAAAGACAGTGCTATAACTTATATTGCCAGGCATACCACCTAAAGGTTACGAGGCGACACAGACCATCCAGACCATGGCAAAATCTGGGTAGCCACAGCCACTCCAGAGAGAGAGGTTTTTTAGTGCCAGGAAGGAAAAAAGCTGGCAGGAAATGACAGAAATTGTACACCAACTGAAAGCATTTCTGGAGTGGAATCACAGTCAGTGGCCTCCTCTCCATTACAACAGATATTAGAGCCAGGAAAAAAAGACCCCCCCCCATACCACCAATACCACCAATCCAACTACAATCATCTTTGCTAATATACAGGGTCTAAAGCCAGCAACAAACAACAAGGTACCTTTATTCGTGGACTGCTTACAGAGTCAAACGCTATGTTTGCGGCTTTCACAGAGACCCACATAAGAGATCACTTGGACAATGAAATATGGATCCCGGGCTACAACCTATACAGGTGTGACAGCGTGAACAGGCAAAAAGGGGGTTGGCCTGTATATCACAGAGTCACTTATATGTTCAGAACTACTAAATGCCTCAAATGATGTAGTTGAAGTACTAGCAATAAAGGTCGAGAATCAAAACCTAGTCATCGTGGTTGTCTACAAGCCACGGATGCAACGTCCCAACAATTCCAGGAACAGCTTCTGAAAATTGACCACTGTCTGGAAAATCTTCCAGCTCCTGCCCCCAACATCTTGCTACTGGGGATTTCAACCTCAGGCACCTAAAATGGAGGAACATTGCAAACAATGTGGTAGCAGAGATAACACCAGGAGGCAGCTCAGATGAAAATTCACACATGCATGAACTTTTAAATCTCTGCAACAAATTCACCTTAAACCAGCAAATAGTGGAGCCCACAAGATTAGAGAATACGCTGGACCTCATCTTCACCAACAATGATGATCTGATACGAAATGTCATCATATCAAAAACAATATACTCAGATCACAACATAATAGAGGTCCAGACATGCATGCGGGGAGCCCCAGATGAACAAAATGTGATCAGCCGCGAGGAGCTTTCTCCAAATTCAACTTCAATAACAAAAACATAAGGTGGGACCAAGTAAACCAAGTCCTAAATGATATAAACTGGGAAGATTGCCTAAGCATCACGGATCCCAACCTATGTCTAGAACAAATTAACTCTGTGGTACTCGAGGTTTGCTCAAGGCAAATTCCCTTAAGGAAAAGGAGGAGAAGATGCAAACTAGAAAGAGTGGCGCTCCCTATACAGGCGAAGGCAAAGAATAACGGAGCGGCTACAGGAGGCCAATATCTCTGAAATACGTAGGGAGACACTAGTCAGAGAAATAGCAAACATTGAATTAAAACTAAAGGAATCTTACAGGAATCAAGAGACACGGGAAGAACAAAAAGCCATAAATGAAATTGAAAGAAACCCAAAGTATTTCTTTTCCAATGCAAAATCAAAGTTGAGAACAACAACCAGTATTGGGCCCCTACTTAAACGGGATGGGTCCTACACAGACGACAGCAAGGAAATGAGTGAGTTACTTAAGTCCCAGTATGACTCAGTTTTAGCAAGCCACTAACCAGACTGAAAATCGAAAACCTATATGAATTTTTTATGAGAGTGCCACAGAATTTGACAGACGCATGCCTTTCTGACATCACCACGATGCCAAATGACTTCGAAAAGGCAATAAATGACATGCCCATGCACTCTGCTCCAGGCCCAGACTCATGGAACTCCGTGTTCATCAAGAACTCAGAAGGCCCTATCACATGCTTTTAACATCTTATGGAGAGGAAGCATGGACACTGGGATCGTCCGCAGCTACTAAAAACAACAGACATAGCCCCGCTCCACAAAGGGGGCAGTAAAGCAATAGCAAAGAACTACAGACCAATTGCGCTAACGTCTCATATCATAAAAATCTTTGAAAGGGTTCTAAGAAGCAAGATCGCCACCCATCTTGATACCCATCAATTGCACAACCCAGGACAGCATGGGTTTAGAGCAGGCCGCTCCTGTCTGTCCCAACTACTGGACCACTACGACAAGGTCTTGGATGCTCTACAAGATAAACAGAATGCAGATGTTATATACACAGATTTTGCAAAAGCCTTTGACAAGTGTGACCATGGTGTAATAGCACACAAAATGCGTGATAAAGGAATAACAGGAAAAGTTAGTAGATGGATCTATAATTTCCTAACATGTAGAACACAAAGAATAGTAGTCAACAGAGTAAAGTCTGAGGCAGCTACTGTGAAAAGCTCTGTTCCACAAGGCACAGTACTTGCTCCCATCCTATTCCTCATCCTCATATCAGATATTGACAGGGATATAAGCCACAGTGCTGTGTCTTCCTTTGCAGATGACACCTGAATCTGTATGACAGTGTCCACCGTTGAAGACACGGCTAGACTCCAAGCAGACATAAACCAAATCTTTAAATGGGCTGCAGAAAACAATATGAAGTTCAATGATGAGAAATTTCAATTACTCAGATACGGAAAACGTGAAGAAATTAAAATCTCTTCGGAGTACAAAACTAATTCCAACCACACAATAGAGCGAAAAACTAATGTCAAAGACCTGGGAGTGATCATGTCAGAGGATCTCACCTTCAAGGACCATAACAAAGTAGCAATTGCATCTGCTCGAAAAATGACAGGATGGATAATGAGAACCTTCAAAACCAGGGATGACAAGCCCATGTTGACACTTTACAGATCGCTTGTTCTATCTAGGCTGGAATATTGCTGCACACTAACGGCACCTTTCAAGGCGGGTGAAATTGCTGACCTTGAAAATGTGCAGAGAACCTTCACCGCACGCATAAGTGCGATAAACCACCTCAACTACTGGGAATGCTTGAAGTTCCTAAACCTGTACTCTCTAGAACGCAGGTGGGAGAGATACATTATTATATAAACATGGAAAATTCTCGAGGGCTTAGTACCAAACTTGCACACAAAAATCACTCCCTACGAAAGCAAAAGACTCAGCAGGCGATGTAACATCCCCCCAATGAAGAGCAGGGGTGCCACTAGCACGTTGAGGGACAACACAATAAGTGTCAGGGGCCCAAGATTGTTCAACTGCCTCCCAGCATACATCAGAGGGATTACCAACAAACCCCTGGCTGTCTTCAAGCAGGCACTGGACAGGCACCTAAAGTCGGTACCTGACCAGCCGGGCTGTGGTTCGTACGTTGGACTGCGTGCGGCCAGCAGTAACAGCCTGGTTGATCAGGCTCTGGTCCAACAGGAGGCCTGGTCACGGACCGGGCCGCGGGGGCGTTGACCCCTGGAATTCTCTCCAGGTAGACTCCAGGTAATCCAGTGTCCGTGTACTGGCTATAAGCCAGTGTCCGTGTACTGGCTATAAGCCAGTGTCCGTGTACTGGCTATAATCCAGTGTCCGTGTACTGGCTATAATCCAGTGTCCGTGTACTGGCTATAATCCAGTGTCCGTGTACTGGCTATAATCCAGTGTCCGTGTACTGGCTATAATCCAGTGTCCGTGTACTGGCTATAATCCAGTGTCCGTGTACTGGCTATAATCCAGTGTCCGTGTACTGGCTATAATCCAGTGTCCGTGTACTGGCTATAATCCAGTGTCCGTGTACTGGCTATAATCCAGTGTCCGTGTACTGGCTATAATCCAGTGTCCGTGTACTGGCTATAATCCAGTGTCCGTGTACTGGCTATAATCCAGTGTCCGTGTACTGGCTATAATCCAGTGTCCGTGTACTGGCTATAATCCAGTGTCCGTGTACTGGCTATAATCCAGTGTCCGGTACTGGCTATAATCCAGTGTCCGTGTACTGGCTATAATCCAGTGTCCGTGTACTGGCTATAATCCAGTGTCCGTGTACTGGCTATAATCCAGTGTCCGTGTACTGGCTATAATCCAGTGTCCGTGTACTGGCTATAATCCAGTGTCCGTGTACTGGCTATAATCCAGTGTCCGTGTACTGGCTATAATCCAGTGTCCGTGTACTGGCTATAATCCAGTGTCCGTTTACTGGCTATAATCCAGTGTCCGTGTACTGGCTATAATCCAGTGTCCGTGTACTGGCTATAATCCAGTGTCCGTGTACTGGCTATAATCCAGTGACTGTGTACTTAAATATGAAACTCAGGACTTTACTGACAAGTATCCTCAGTGAGGTCGGTGGTTCCCCGTTTTCTGTTCAAACATCAAAACAGTCTCACTTTTATGCAAGTAAGTAAGTAAGTTTATTCAGGTATACACAAATACATTTACACAGATTATCATACATAGCAGCATATGTGTAGAGAACCTAGGATAACCCAAAATGTCAGAGTGACTTATTTCCATTTAGTGGTGTTAATGTATGCAATAACTTAATAACTGATGTTAACCTAACATAAATAGTATGTGTAAAGAAACAGGTCGAAGCAAATTAAAAAAAACTAACGTTGCAAGAGGCATTTACATAACCATATAACATCAGTATGTGTCTAACAATATTTGAACCGCCTTCAGAAACCTGAAATAAGAATCTTTCAGGACACGGCATACAATGTTTGTCAGACCTATTTCAGAATATGTAGCACCATCATGAACCCCACACCTAAGAAAGGGTATAGAGAAGCCCCAGACGTTTCTAACTAAATTGGTTCTGGAGGTTAGGTTAGGTAAAGTTTGTCAGGAAACAGGATAAGTGTTTCCTGACGCGGATCTTAGTCATATCATGACCCGCAGCTGGAGTTTTTGGTCATCTGACCAAGGCCTTCTGCTGGCTTACCACCTCGTCCCTTTAAAAATTAAGGTTATACGTAATTATAACCTTTCTATGTTCTGGGACTAAAGGACTAAACTATGAAGAAGAGCTGGTGAAAATAAACACTTTGTACACATTATGGTGTACATGATGCTAAGAGGAATGAACAGAACAGACAGGAACATATTGTTTGAAATGAGAGGTACAGGAGTGAGAAGGTATAGATGAAAGATAAACCCGCAAATGAGTCAAGACATGTTTAAAGATACAGTGGTACCTCAACTTACGATGGTCCCCAAACTCACCCTTGTATGTAAGTTTATTTTTTTAAATGCTTTTGTAAGTGTAATTTTGGGGGTCTAAAAGGACTAGTCTATTTTACAACATTTCTTAAGGAGATAAATTTGTTTGGTAATGACACTTGAACAGCATTCTGGAATGAAAAAATATCGTAAGTCGAGGTACCACTGTACTTTGTCTTAATGTGGTAAATAAACAGAATAAGCTGGATGTAGGAAGAGGTGAAGGTCAACTCCATACAATTTCACCAGAAGATATGACAATGCCCAAGGCTATAGGAACCAGTAATGGTGGTGGACATGTGAAGGTCAAGAAGCGGGGCCATGAGCCGAGTCTCGACCCCCCACAAACCAACAGGGTGAGCCCGAGTATTTATAATGGTGAGGCAGCAATAATAACGTCAAGCAGACTCCCAACACAGACAATGCACTATATTGCTTCATTCTGCTGACACCGACACGCATTTATAGTGGTTGAGGTGTGCACACTAATTAGACAAAAGTGAAAATAGTTATGAAGAGTTAGCCTAGACGAACACAAAAGGGTATATACCTAGCTGGGCAATTAGATTATAATAAACAGGTGATATGACAATATGAAAAATAATCACAGTGAAAAACAGTGAAATTTCAAGCGTTTCCATGATTTCTCATATTATCACACACGTACGTCACTAACATAAAGTCTCAGTGTTTATTGTATATATCAACCATTATATACCGTACCGCCGACAGGATGGGTATGGCATGCGTAATAAAGCTATATAACTCACTGTGTTAGGGACTGAAATATCCTTGATGTACTCATCTAAGTGATTTGTGACATTAATGACCTTCATGTGGTCGATACGTCTTTAACGACGAGCGCTCAGCCCCATGGAGAGACGTACGTATGAGCAAGTCTCCTTACACTTGCTGCTTTGTTGATTTGGCCCTTAAGTATGAATACACATATAAAATTGTGTTGTAGCCATTGAATGAATGTATATGAGTGTTACACCCTATTTACAACCAATGTATAAATGAAAACCAGGCTGTAAACCAAGTACGAGAAAATTAAATGCATTATTATTATTATTGCCTTAATATTTACAAGCCACTGCCACTATACTCTTAACATGTGGTGTTTGCCATCCTAACTACTACCACAACTACAATCAAACAATCACAACAACCACAACAACTCCAGCAAATCCGACAAACCCAAAAATAATCCTCACAACTGACGACCGCAACAAATGAAGCTTCAAGAAGCATCTTCAGTATTGTACCTTTACTCAGTTGTTCTTATACTGTACGACACACATGTGCGAGAGCAAAATGAACTGTTAAATACATCACCTTTTACTGAGTTTGATAGCTTAGTTATGCACCCAGTGCTCATCCTGTCACTGCGAGAGGCATGTATGTGAGGGTGAGGGGAGGGAGGGGAGGGAAATGGGAATGGGCTCTTTTTGCCTGCATCTGGGCGGTGCCACAGTGCCGAGGGGAACACTGAGGCAGTGTATAGCTGTTCAACATAGATGTCTGACACAGGATTAAGGATACTGCGTGTTTTTAAATTCTTTCTCTTGTGCCTAACAATATTTTATACATGCAAACTACATTACCTGTATACTGCAGAAAAGAAATAAATTATTTGTATTTCTTAGAGGGATTAGTACCAAACTTCCACAAGAAAATCACTCCCTACGAAAGCAAAAGACTAGGCAGACGATGCAACATCCCCCCAATGAAAAGCAGGGGTGCCACTAGCATGTTAACAGACAACACAATAAGTGTCAGGGGCCCAAGACTGTTCAACTGCCTCCCAGCATACATAAGGGGGATTACCAATAGACACCTGGCTGTCTTCAAGCAGGCACTGGACAGGCACCTAAAGTCAGTACCTGACCAGCCAGGCTGTGGTTCGTACGTTGGACTGCGTGCGGACAGCAGTAACAGCCTGGTTGATTAGGCCCTGATCAACCATGAGGCCTGGTCACAGACTGGGCCGCTGGGGCGTTGACCCCCGGAACTCTCTCCAGGTAAACTCCAGGTGGAGGAAAGCCTCAACGGGGACGATAGTGTCTACGAGACTAAGAGGAAGTCAACTCGGTAATGGCAAGTTAAGAACCCTGGCTCAGAATTCTCCTCAACAACTTAATAGGTCCCAGACATGACACAGACACAGATCACTATTTGACATACCGAGTCCATACTAACAATGTAAAAATTCTATGCACATAAAGGCCAAATCTGAATTCATTACCAGTAAATATCAAGTTAACCTTGTGGAAAATCAATTCAGACTCTTCTCAAAGTCACCTACTCACTATCTAAATACTCATACTGTAACAAACTTCCAAACCCAATATTATTTTACTTAAGAAGATCATTTGATATGTTCATCCTCCTTAACACTTGTTGCAATCTCATATCATCATATTGTCATTTAAAATCTTATAGTATCATCATTTTCTTAATTTGAAATAAAATATATACCTAGATGAAACTCTAAAAACTATTTCTAGTATTGTTATTATACTAGTATAGCATCAACATACTGTAATTTGAAATAAATTCTACAACTAGATTAAATTCAACCAATTTCTCTTGTATTGTCTTTAAATAGTATGTATAACCATTTAATAATTTAAATAATATAGAACTAGAATAAACTCAATCAATTTCTTTAGCATTAAGTACTTAGTGAATAAGTCTCTAGAATAAACTGCCCCTAATGCCATGGCATGCCAGTGGCTCTCCTTGCATTACAGTTTTATAATTGTATTATATTTGTAACTACCAATAACATTCTACACTTGTAACATGCATTGAAATAGAAGCAGGAGAAAAACGACCCCTTGGATATTGAATATTTTTCTTTGAAACTCCACAGATCAGTTTAAGAAAGGACTACTTAGTAGTAATCACCCTAAACCAACCAATCAACCTATCTTACGTTACCTAACCTTGCCTGCCTGTCTACATCCATCCATCACCCCCCTCCCCCCCCCATCTCTCTCTCTCTCTCTGTAGACGTGTAAGTCACATTTCGACAGCTTTTCCACTAGTATCGAGTCACTATATAGTACTGATTCTTTTAAAATAGGTCAAATAATTAACTTCACATTACCGTCCAGTTAACATAACATAGCTTAACATACAGTAAGGTAATATTATCAAATTTAATTTCCAGTTACACTGAATAATTAATGTACTGCATGTTATGATGACTGCTAAGTGTGTGAAATAGTGATAAGATTAAGGTAAGGTTTCTTGGCCTTGAAATAAGACTTCTCCCATGCTTGTTAGTGAGGCTGATGAGGAAATGTGAAACACTCCACACAGTAGTCGTGATATTACAGTGAATTTCACCACGATAAACAAAAATTCTAGTTACAATAAATTTGATAAAATTTGAAGGACAGTCATTTGTGTAGCCTAGTACTTTGTCCTGGTACTTCTATCATTCATATTATACATACATGATTTAGACAGCAGTTCACAGCAATTTAAGTGCACTTATAACAGATGGAACTAAAATAGGGAGCATCATCTATTCAAAGGACTTTACAGGACTTTAATAAGTTTCAAGTTTGGACAGAGAAGAATAGGTAACAATCGAAGTGGACTGAAGATACGGAAACGTGCAATATGTATATATTGGTAAATAACATTACGAAACACTTAAGTGATTACAGTAATAGTGAAGACCTAAACCAAAGCCAGGAATGAATTACTGCAAGCAATGATGGCAGTAGATTACTTGATATTGTAAGACCTTACTTAACAGTTACCTATGACTTGTTTCCAGAGTTTTCTTACTCTCATTGCCAGACCTGAGGCAAGTCTTCCTTGTTGTCTGGTCAGTTAGGCTGTCGCTGTTGGCAGCTTGCTGGCCCATATACACAAGAATGAAGGGACACTACAAGAGGCCCATGCTAGGCAGGTTCAAATGATCCTCATTCACGCCCACTCGTATATCCGTTCAACCTATATTTAAAACTACTGTATTGTGGCTTTTTATTCTTTACCCAAGTTGTTGCCTCAGTGAAGTTTTCTGGAGTTGTTGGGGTGAGGTCCACTCATCTATTAACTCTGTTCCTCACCAGTACTTTCGTATATCTTTTCTGAGTCTAAATTTCTCCTTCAAATTAACCTCTGTATTGAATTGATACAGACAATGATTGGCGAAACGTCTTCAGAATAAAGATATGTAAGAGTTGCACATGTGTCTTATTCATCAACTTGCCAGGATTGTATGCCATTACTGCTACCACAAATTTCTCCATCTTGAATCCACTGCTGCGAGTCTGTCCTCGACGGAAAGGTTTCTGATAACTGGAATAAACTTCGACATACTTTTCTGTTTATTTTCCAACACAATTATGTGTATCTTGTAATATGGAAACCAGAACTGAGCAGCATAATCTAAATGAGGCCTAACTAAAGTTATATAAGTTGCAATATAACCTGAGCACTTCTATTATTTGTACTTCTTGCATGAAGCCATGAATTCTATTATTATTATTATAATCAAATAGAAGTGCTAAACCACAGGGGTTATACAGCGCTGCAGGTTATTGCAGGCCTGAATTCTATTAATTTCAATGCAAACACTTATGCACTGTTGTCTTGGCTATAAAATTCTGCTAACCAGAACTCATAAATCTTTTTCGCAATCAGTTTTCAAACATAGCTATGTTTGACAGGTCCTTGACCATCTCACTTGCCCTTATATGCCTTCTGCTCATCATTTATTTTTACAGTTCCTTGATAATGTGAGAAATCACGAAAACGCTTGAAGTTCACTATTTTTCACAGTGGTTCTTCTTCTTGATTCTCTGGTACTCTCCCGGCCCAGGTCTTTTCTAGATGGTGACCCGGCCACACAGTGGTTGTGTGTGTGTGTGTGTGTGTGTGTGTGTGTGTGTGTGTATATATATATATATACAGTGGTACCTCGAGTTACGATGGTCCCCAAAATCGCCCTTTTATGTAAGTTTATTTTTTTAAATGCTTTTGTAAGTATATTTTTGGGGGTGTAAAAGGACTAGTCAATTTTACATTATTCCTTATGGGGATAAATTCGTTTGGTAATGGCACTTGAACAGCATTCTCGAACGAAAAAATATCGTAACTCGAGGTACCACTGTATATACAGTGGTACCTGACTAGATGGTCCTCAAACTCACCCTTTTATGTAAGTTTATTTTTGAAATGCTTTTGTAAGTGTAATTTTGGGGGTCTAAAAGGACTAGTCTATTTTACATCATTCTTATGGGGATAAATTTGTTTGGTAATGGCATTGAACAGCATTCTGGAATGAAAAATATCGTAAGTCGGGGTACCACTGTATATATATACAGTGGTACCTCGAGTTACGATATTTTTCGTTCGAGAATGCTGTTCAAGTGCCATTACCAAACGAATTTATCCCTTAAGAATAATGTAAAATAGACTAGTCCTTTTACACCCCAAAATATACCTACAAAAGCATTTAAAAATAAACTTACATAAAGGGCGATTTTGAGGGACCATCGTAACTCGAGGTACCACTGTATATATATATATATATATATATATATATATATATATATATATATTTTCAACAAGTCGGCCGTCTCCCACTGAGGCAGGGTGACCCAAAAAGAAAGAAAATCCCCAAAAGAAAATACTTTCATCATCATTCAATACTTTCACCACACTCATACATAATCACTGTCTTTGCAGAGGAGCTCAGATACGACAGCTGAGAATAGTCCCTCCCAGCTGTCACTATCTCAGACCCCTCCTTTAAAGTGCAGGCATTGTACTTCCCATTTCCAGGACTCAAGTCCAACTAAATCAATTAACTGGTTTCCCTGAATCCCTTCACAAAATGTTACCCTGCTCACACTCCAACAGATTGTCATGTCCCAAAACCATTCGTCTCCATTCACTCCTATCTAACACGCTCACACATGCTTGCTGGAAGTCCAAGCCCTCGCCCATAAAACCTCCTTTACCCTTCCCTCCAACCTTTTCTAGGACGACCCCTACCCCGCCTTCCTTCCCCTACAGATTTATACGCTCTCCAAGTCATTCTACTTTGATCCATTCTCTCTAAATGACCAAACCACCTCAACAACCCCTCTTCAGCCCTCTGACAAATACTTTTAGTAACTCCACACCTTCTCCTAATTTCCACATTCCGAATTTTCTGCATAATATTTACACCACACATTGCCCTTAGACAGGACATCTCCACTGCCTCCAGCCTCCTCCTTGCTGCAGCATTTGCAACCCATGCTTCACACCCATATAAGAGTGTTGGTACCACTATACTTTCGTACATTCCCTTCTTTGCCTCCATGGATAACATTTTTTGTCTCCACAAATACCTCAATGCACCACTCACCTTTTTTCCTTCATCAATTCTATGGTTAACCTCATCCTTCATAAACCCATCTGCTGACACATCAACTCCCAAATATCTGAAAACATTTACTTCTTCCATAATCCCTCTCTCCAATGTGATACCCAAATTTTTTCTTTATTTAAATCGTTTGATACCCTCATCACCTTACTCTTATCTATGTTCACTTTTAACTTTCTACCTTTACACACTCTCCCAAACTCGTCCACTAACCTTTGCAACTTTTCTTTAGAATCTCCCATAAGCACAGTATCATCAGCAAAAAGTAACTGTGTCAACTCCCATTTTGCATTTAATTCTCCATAATTTAATCCCACCCCTCTCCCCAACACCCTAGCATTTACTTCTTTTACAACCCCATCTATAAATATATTAAACAACCATGGTGACATTACACATCCCTGTCTAAGACCTACTTTTACCGGGAAGTAATCTCCTCTCTCCTACATACCCTAACCTGAGCCTCACTATCCTCATAAAAACTCTTTACAGCCTTCAGTAACTTACTACCTATTCCATACACTTGCAACATTTGCCACATTGCTCCCTATCCACTCTATCATATGCCTTTTCTAAATCCATAAATGCAATAAAAACTTCTACCTTTTATCTAAATACTGTTCACATATATGCTTCACTGTAAACACTTGATCTACACATCCCCTACCCACTCTAAAGCCTCCTTGCTCATCTGCAATCCTACTCTCTGTCTTACCTCTAATTCTTTCAATAATAACCCTGCCATACACTTTACCTGGTATACTCAGTAAACTTATTCCCTTATAATTTTTACACTCTCTTTTATCCCCCTTCCCTGTATATAAAGGAACTATACATGCTCTCTGCCAATCCCTAGGTACCTTCCCCTCTTTCATACATTTATTAAACAAAAATATAAACCACTCCAGCACTATATTCCCCCCTGCTTTTAACATTTCTGTCATGATCCCATCAGTTCCAGCTGCTTTACCGCCTTTCATTCTACGTAATGCCTCAAGCACCTCCCCCACACTCACATCCTGCTCTTCTTCACTCCTAAACGATGTTGTACCTCCCTGGCCAGTACATGAAATTACCGCCTACCTTTTTTCATCGACATTCAAAAGTTCCTCAAAATATTCCCACCATCTACCCAATACCTCCAGCTCCCCATCTACTAACTCCCCTACTCTGTTTTTAACTGACAAATCCATTTGTTCCCTAGGCTTTCTAACCTTGTTTATCTCACTCCAAAAATTTTTCTTGTTTTCAGCAAAATTTCTTGACACAGTCAGAGTTTTTTTTTTTCTCATTATGTACTGCTTGCTGCAGGATTTTTTTTATACTGCGCACACTGACCACACAGACCCATTCTCTCACATGTGGGCCTACCAGCTTTCTCCTGCTTGATTTGAGGCCGCTAGAATTTAGGCGTATAAATACATCCGAAACATTGGCTCGTAAGACGTATATATACGTCCGAAACAGTCAAAGGGTTAACTGACAAATCCATTCGTTCCCTAGGCTTTCTTACCTTGTTTATCTCACTCCAAAAATTTTTCTTGTTTTCAGCAAAATTTCTTGACAGAGCCTCTCCCATTCTTTCATCTGCTCTTCTTTTGCACTCTCTCACCACTCTCTTCACCTTTCTTTTACTCTCCATATACTCTGCTCTTCTATTAACACTTCTGTTTTGTAAAAACCTCTCATAAGCTACTTTTTTCTCTTTTATCACACCCTTTACTTCTTCATTCCACCACTCACTCCTCTTCCTCCTGCACCACCCTCCTATAGCCACAAACTTCTGCCCCACATTCTAATACTGCATTTTTAAAACTATCCCAACTCTCTTCAACCCCCCCACTACTCATACTTGCACTATCCCACCTTTCTGCCAATAGTTGCTTATATCTCACCCTAACTTCCTCCTCCCTTAGTTTATACACTTTTACCTCTCTCTTACTTGCTGTTGCCATTTTCTTTTGTCCCATCTACCTTTTACTCTAACTGTAGCTACAACCAAATAATGATCTGATATATCTGTTGCCCCTCTATATACATGTACATCCTGAAGCCTACCCATCAACCTTTTATCCACCAATACATAACCCAACAAACTACTTTCTTTACGTGCTATATTCAAATTCAAATTCAAATTCAAATCCTTTATTTCATGTAATACAAGGTGGGGGGTACTTATAGTTATACATTAAAGTTGATATTACAAGATGGCAATAATATGCCTAGGTATGCCTAGGCTTTTCAGGCAGTCTTATGATAGGTCTTACTCAATAGCTATAC
>WNWK01042336.1:0-16027 GCA_009830355.1 Cherax destructor | reverse complement strand
GAGAATGGAACGAGACAGAGTGACTTCGAGAGTGTATAAATCTGTAGTGGAGGGAAGGGTGGGTAGGGTCGGCCGGAAAGGTTGGAGGGAGGGGGAAAAGGAAGTTTTGGTGGCGAGGGGTTTGGGACTTCCAGCAAGCATGTGTGAGCGATTTGATAGGAGGAATGGAGGCATAGGGTTTTTAACTTGACGTCTGTTGGAGTGTGAGAAAAGTAACATTTATAAAGGGGAAGGAAAGCAGGCCGGACTTGAGTTCTGGAGATGGGAAGTACAGTGCCGGCACTCTGAAGGAGGGGTGTTAATGTTGCAGTTTTATAACTGTAGGAAGCACCCTTCTGGCAAGACAGTGATGGAGTGAATGATGATGAAAGTTTTTTTTTCGGCCACCCTGCCTTGGTGGGAATCGGCCATGTGTTAATAAAAAAAAAAAAACCCAGGAGGCAGCTCAGATGAAAATTCACACACACATGAGCTATTAAATCTTTGAAACAAATTCATCTTAAGCCAGCAAATAGTGGAACCAACAAGACTGGAAAATGAAAATTAGACACACGTGCAACATCTGGGTATCTTTATTGTAGATGTTTTGCCATCCAGTGGCTTTATCAATACAAATTCAAGGACATAGCTGAAAGACAGTAGAACTATATACAAAAGATGAGGTAATCAGTCCCTCAGAATTGAAGTTGAAGAGCACAGGCAAGAAGGCTGGCGTTATATACTGGTGTCAGGTGGTAAGGGATGTGTAGCAGATGAAGACATCTTTTGTATATAGTTCTACTGTCCAATATGTCCTTGAATTTGTATTGATAAAGCCACTGGATGGCAAAACATCTATACAATAAAGATACTCAGATGTTCATCTTGTCAGTATTTTATACACCATCAAGTACAAGACTGGAAAATAAACTTGACCTCAGCTTCACTACCCCTGTGGTTTAGCGCTTCTATTTGATTATAATAATAATAATAATCATCTTCACTAATAGTGATGATCTGATACAAAATATCAAAGACAATACCCTCTGAGCATAACGTAATGGAAGTACAGACGTGTATGCACAGGGCTCCTGACCAGCACAAGGTGGTTAGCTATGAGGATGCCGTCACCAAATTTAACTTCAATGACAAAAACACAGTGGTATTAAATCAACCATATCCTAAATGAAACAAGCCAGGAAGATATCCTAAACAACACAGATCTGAACCTTTGCCTAGAAAGAATTAACTCTGTGGCACTTGAAGTATGCACAAGGCACATTCCTTTAAGAGAAAGAGAAGATGTAAACTAGAAAGAGAGACGCTCCTAGACAGGCGAAGGTGAAGAATCACAGAGCTGCTGAAAGGGCCAGTATATCTGAAATACGAAAGGAGGCACTGGTCAATATATTTAATGGTTGTGAGGATTACAGATAAGAACATAGGAAAAAAAAGAACATGGCAGCAGGACTACTGGCCCAAGCTAGTCAGGTCAAAGTCACATCCACTTAAGGAGTACTGTATCAGACCTATTAGCACAAGCTAGTCATGTCTAACTCACACCCACTCATGTATTTATCTAACCTATTTTTAAAACCACACAACATTTTAGCTTCAATGACGGTACTCAGGAGTTTATTCCACTCATCCTCGACTCTATTACCAAACCATTGCTTTCCGATATCATTCCTGAATCTAAATTTTTCCAACTTTAAACCATTGCTGTGAGTCCTGTCTTGGCTAGATATTTTTAGCACATTACATTTCCTTTATTTATTCCTGTTTTCCATTTATACACCTCAATCTTTTTTTTTTTTTTTTTTATTAACACATCGGCCGATTCCCACCAAGGCAGGGTGGCCGAAAAAGAAAAACTTTCATCACCATTCACTCCATCACTGTCTTGCCAGAAGGGTGCTTTACACTACAGTTATAAAACTGCAACATTAACACCCCTCCTTCAGAGTGCCGGCACTGTACTTCCCATCACCCAGAACTCAAGTCCGGCCTGCCGGTTTCCTGAATCCCTTCATAAATGTTACTTTGCTCACACTCCAACAGCACGTCAAGTATTAAAACCATATGCCTCCATTCACTCCTATCAAATACGCTCACACATGCTTGCTGGAAGTCCAACCCCCTCGCACACAAAACTTCCTTTACCCCTCCTCCAACCTTTCCTAGGCCGACCCTACCCCGCCTTCCCTCCACTACAGATTTATACACTCTCGAAGTCACTCTGTCTCGTTCCATTCTCTCTACATGTCCAAACCACCTCAACAACCCCTCCTCAGCTCTCTGGACAATCGTTTTGGTAATCCCGCACCTCCTCCAATTTCCAAACTCCGAATTCTCTGCATTATATTCACACCACACATTGACCTCAGACATGACATCTCCACTGCCTCCAGCCTTCTCCTCGTTGCAACATTCATCACCCATGCTTCACACCCATATAAGAGCGTTGGTATAACTATACTCTCATACATTCCCTCTTTACTTCCATGGACAAGGTTCTTTGTCTCCACAGACTCCGAAGTGCTCCACTCACCCTTTTCCCTCATCAATTCTATGATTCACCTCATCCTTCATAGACCCATCCGCGACATGTCCACTCCCAAATATCTGAATACATTCACCTCCTCCATACTCTCTCCCTCCAATCTGATATCCAATCTTTCGTCACCTATTTTTTTTGTTATCCTCATCACCTTACTCTTTCCTATATTCACTTTCAATTTTCTTCTTTTACACACCCTACCAAATTCATCCACCAACCTCTGCAGCTTCTCTTCAGAATCTCCCAAAAGCACAGTGTCATCAGCAAAAAGCAACTGTGACAACTCCCACTTTGTATTTGCTTCTTTATCTTTTAGCCCAACACCTCTTGCCAAGACCCTCGCATTCACTTCTCTTACAACCCCATCTATAAATATATTGAACAACCACGGTGACATCACACATCCTTGTCTAAGGCCCACTTTTACTGGGAAATAGTCCCCTTCCCTCCTACACACACTAACCTGAGCCTCACTATCCTCATAAAAACTCTTCACTGCTTTCAGTAACCTTCCTCCTATTCCATACACCTGCAACATCTGCCACATTGCCCCCCTATCTACCCTATCATACGCCTTTTCCAAATCCATAAATGCCACAAAAACATCTTTACCCTTATCCAAATACTGTTCACCTATATGTTTCACTGTAAACACTTGGTCTACACACCCCCTACCTTTCCTAAAGCCCACTTGTTCATCTGCTATCCTGCTTTCTGTTTTACTCTTAATTCTTTCAATAATAACTCTACCATACACTTTACCAGGTACACTCAACAGACTTATTCCCCTATAATTTTTGCACTCTCTTTTGTCCCCTTTGCCTTTATACAAAGGAACAATACACGCTCTCTGCCAATCCCTAGGTACCTTACCCTCTTCCATACATTTATTAAATAATAGCACCAACCACTCCAAAATTATATCCCCACCTGCTTTTAACATTTCTATCTTTATCCCATCAATCCCAGCTGCCTTACCCCCTTTCATTCTACCCACTGCCTCACGAACTTCCCCTACACCCACAACTGGCTCTTCCACACTCCTACAAGATGTTATTCCTCCTTGCCCTACACACGAAATCACAGCTTCCCTGTCTTCATCAACATTTAACAAATCCTCAAAATATCATATCCCCCTTAATTCTACGCCTTTCTAGAGAGTACAGATTCAGGACCCTCAGTCTGTCCTCATAGGGAAGATTTCTTATACATGGGATCAACTTTGTCATCCTCCTTTATATGTTTTCCAGTGCATTTATATCCATTCTGTAATACGGTGACCAGAACTGTGCAGCATAATCTAAATGAGGCCTAACCAAAGAAATATAGAGTTGAAGAACAACCTGAGGACTCCTATTATTTATGCTTCTTGATATGAAGCCAAGGATTCTGTTCACTTTATTCCAAACACTTATGCACTGTTGTCTTGGTTTTAGATTACTGCTAACCAGAACTAAATCTTTTTTGCAATCAGTAATGTTAAGATCTACATTATACTTAGTTTATACAGTGGACCCCGAGTTTCGGTCACCTCGGAAATCGAACAATTATGTAAGTTTAATATTGTAAGTGTGTTTGTATATGTATTTTTGGGGGTCTGAAAGGACTAATCTAATTTGCATTTTTCCTTAAGGGAACAAATTTGTTCGGTAATGGCACTTGAACAGCCTTCTGGAATGAATTATGACCGAAACTCGGGGGTCCACTGTATGTGGAATAGTATATGTATTGTTTTTTATATTTTTGTGGCACTGAGAATATTGGGTTTAGAACAGGTTGCTCCTGCCTCTCACAATTACTGGATCACTATGACATGGCAATATGTTAATATGCTAGAATCCTCATTACCTAACACATTACCTCGAGTTTACCTGGAGAGGGTTTTGGGGGTCAATGGCCCTGCGGACCGGTCTGAGACCAAGCCTTGTAGTGGATCAGGGTCTGATCAACCAGGCTGTTACTGCTGGCTGCATGTAAACCGACGTACGAACCACAGCCCGGCTGATCAGGTACTTACTTTAGGTGCCTGTCCAGTGCCTTCTTGAAGACAGACATGGGTCTATTGGTAATCCCCCTTATGTATGCTGGGAGGGAATTGAACAGTCTTGGGCCCTTGACACTTTGACATTTATTGCGTTGTTTCTTAGCATACTCATGGCCCCCTGCTTCTCATTGGGAAATGTTGCATCTCCTGCCGAGTCTTTTGCTTTCATAGGAGTGATTCTCGTGTGCAACTTTGGTACTATAATTCCTTTAGGATTTTCCAAGCATATATTATCACATATCTTTCTCACCTGCATTCCAGGGAATACAAATCAAGGTATTTCAACCGTTCCCAGTAATTTAGATGCTTTATCGTACTTATGTTTGCCATGAAAGTTCTCTGTACATTCTCCAGGTCAGCAATTTTGCCTGTCTTGAAGGGGGCAGTTAGTGTACAGCAATATTCCAGCCTAGAGAGAACAAGCGATTTGAAGAGAATCATCATGGGCTTGGCGTCCCTGGTTTTGAAGGTTCTCATTATCCATCCTATTATTTTTCTAGCAGATGAGGTAGATGCATTATTGTCGACTTTGAAGGTGAGGTCCTCTGACATTATCCTTCACATCAGCTAAATATGTGAGAACTACATATCCATATTAATGATTTGTTAAGTATAATACACTATTAAAACTAAATTAGATATCACTTTAGTATCTGATATTGCACAAATGCTAACAAACTGTTAACAATACAGTAAAAAAAAAAATTATATAGCACTATACTAGACAAAGGGAACCTGTAGCTTAATAAAAATAAAAACTTTACTATAGACAGTAAAAGAAAAGTGTATACAGATTATATTAAATAGTACAATTGATGAGTTAATACAAATAAGACTGTTTACAAAAGACAAAAAATAATGTATACTGCTCTTAACCCCTCAAGGGATATTCCTTGATGCTGGTGATGGGCTCTTGATCTAGGGAATTGGATCTGTACTCCAGTTCCCTGAATTTAGCCTGAATACCTTCCATCCACCATCCCCCACATGTGCTGTATAATCCTACGGGACCTCACCTATACATATAGCTATAAGCTATGCTGATGATATCATGATCCATACAATAGGGCATAAGAAGATGAGTACTGTTCTTAATGAAGTTCAAGCAATTTGTAATCGACTAGGCCTCGTAATATATTCATCTAAAACAAAGATATTAACAAGCAAACGACATCCCTCACCCATCTATTTGCAGGGTGAAAACATTAGCTATGTTAAAACTTACAGATACTTATCTTGGTGTAGATGTACCCTTTAACAAATCCACTATACCACAACTAAATAAAAAATGCAAAGATAGGCTAAATGCTCTTAAAGCTGTTGCTAGCTACAACCCCAACTATGGTGCTAATGTGAGAATCGTGAGAATGATGTACATAGCCTATGTTAGGTTCTTAATTGATTATGCTTCTCCCATGTTGATATTAGCTAGAGAAAGTTCTCTCCGACCCTTGGAGTTAATGCAAAATGAAGCTCTCAGAATTATTCTTGGCTGTCCCAAATCTACAATGGTTCTTAATATGAGGAAGGAGCTTGGTATTACTAGTATCAGTGATAGGATTGTTGAGATTAACACTGTACTTGGTATTAGAATGTTAAGAAATGAACCAGACACTGTCACAATGAATCTTACTAAATGTCTGGAAGTAAATACTCACAGATCTAAATGGATTGTGAAAACATGCAATTACATTAAGTTTTACAACCTGCATGAATTGTATCATTGTAGGCAACAAGAGCATTTCACCCCTCCATGGAAGATGTGTTCATTTAATATTACATACCTGCAAGCCCCTCCCAAGAAGCTCATTGCTAGTAATCCCTTCCTTAAATCACTTGTTAAAGCAACTGCTCAAGAAGAAATTTCTCGCCTAGCTGGTAGTAATAAGTTATCACAAGTTATATACTGTACACTGATGGATCTAAACAGGAGTCTTCTGGCAGGGCTGCATCTGCTCTTGTTGTCACCTCCTAGTTAAGAACAATAATAAATTTGTTGAACTAGGCATAAGAATTAACAACTGGGCATCTACACTGCAAACTGAATTGTTTGCAATCCTAATGGCACTAAAGCTAACTTATGACACTGAGCTTGACTCTATCATCATTACTGATTCTATGTCATCACTGAAGGCTCTTGACTCATATAATGACTCTAACAGCATGCTCATTGGAGAAGCCAGGTATAGATACTCAAAAATCCGGGACAAAGGAATTAATGTACAATTGCTATGGATCCCATCACACATTGAATTACTCCTTCGTGATAAAGTTGTTATGTTAGCCAAGAAGAGTACCCAGAAGGAGAATGTAGAATATAACTTTGGTATATCTGTGTCTAGCTTTAGGAGAGAAGTAAATAATGAAAATGATTGTTATAGGAATGCAGTTAGAAGCCTGAGTAGATCTATAACCCACTATGATAACATGAACATAGATAAGTATGTTTATGGAGCAACTTGCAATGTGAACAGACTGACTGATGTTGTAGTGGCCAGGCTTAGGCTTGGCTACAAGTACTTCTGGCAGTTTGAGAGACACACAGATGATGATCAAACTAAATGCAAATTATGTGATCAGGCATATGGTCTTGAACACAATGTGCTTAATTGTCCATTTATTGAAGAATACAGAGATAGACAGTATAATAACCTATGTGACATGTCAAGATATCTTATTAATGAAAATAAGATACCAGATATACTAAGCAAATTCCCTAAATTTGCTTGTAACAGATAAGTGAACTGTAGATATAAATCCATATGTACAATTGTTAGCCCTTTTGGGGTCTAGTTCCTAGGCCTTTTGTGTATCCATATGCTCTTGCGCTACCGTCCACAGGATGGATAAGGGGTGCACAATAAACTTGCCACTTCGGTGGCAAAATCTAAATCTAATCCATAATTATAATGCTCTTAACAAAACAGTGCTCAGATATTTCTCTACTTGGTAATAAGGTTATCAGTTGACAAAACCAAAGAGAAAATCAATACATACTAGTATTTGGAGAATAATTGAATACAGTGAATTCACTGAACTACATGAAGTGAATAAAAGTAAGGCACTATTTACACAAATATCCCGCACCTGTAAATGATCCAAGTTTGACCGAAACATCGCCATAAACTCTTCTGCTTATGTGCGGGTTATTTGTGTATTGTTCCAGTCACGGTATTGTGCCTTTTTGTTATATAAGGCTCTATTTGTTCAACAGCAAAAAGAGGGGGTACATTGCATTATACTATACGTGGGACAGTGTTGATTTGATTCATGGACTAATCAGACTCGGTCAGACCAGTGATTGAGGAAACTTCTATGTTTCACACGTTAAAGCAGTGTTTTTCAACGTTTTTACCCTTGCGGAACCCTTGAAATAATTTTCAGGTCTCAGAGAACCCCTACATAAAAATGATTATAGTACTATATGATTATTAATATATTTCTCTCTTATATAAACTTAAAGTTCATAAGGAAAATATATTTTTCCTGATAACTGGTTTAAACAAAAAATAATTTACATTTTTCTCATGTTTATTGACAATGCAAAAATAAATAAATAAATAAATGAAACTGTGCACGACATCTCATACAGAGGTTTTCAGTCACTCAAAAAATTATTCTAATAAAAAAGAAGCGCTAAACCCACTAGGGTTCCATTTACACAAAAAACTTACCCATATCTGTAAACAAAAATAAACATAAATAACCAATATCATATATTAACACACAAACAGAACGAAAACAATAACTATTACAATAACTTAATCGTTTATTGACAATGTTGAAAAGGCATACCTGAAGTAAACCTGGAGGGGGGTTTATCCCCTCAAGGGAGGTTCCTTGATGCTGGTGAGGGGCTCTTGATCAAGGAAATTGGATCTGTGCTCCAGTTCCCTGAATTGAACCTGAATACCTTCCATATCCCCCCACATGTGCTGTATAATCTTACGGGTTTAGCGCTCCCCATTATTATAATTATAATGGAGAGGGTTTCGGGGGTCAATGCCCCCGTGGATTGGTCTGAGACCAGGCTTCGTGGTGGATCAGTCTGATCAACCAGGCTGTTACTGCTGGCCGCACGTAAACTGACGAATGAACCACAGCCTGGCTGGTCAGGTACTGACTTTAGGTGCCTGAAGGTGCGAATGCCTGTCCAGTACCTTCTTGAAGACAGCCTGGGGTCTATTGGTAATTCCCCATATGTATGCTGAGAGGTAGTTGAACAGTCTTGGGCCCCGGACACTTATTGTGTTGTCTCAGTGTACTCGTGGCACCCCTGCTTTTCAATGGGGGGGGAATGTTGCATCTCATGCTGAGTCTTTTGCTTTCATAGGGAGCGATTTTCGTGTGTAAGTTTGGTACTAATCCCTCTAGGATTTTCCAAGTCTATATTATGTATCTCTCTCGCCTACATTCCAGGGAATGCAAATCAAGGGACTTAAGCTGTTCCCAGTAATTTAGGTGCCTTATCGTACTTATGTGTGCCGTGAAAGTTCTTTGTACACTCTCCGGGTCAGCAATTTTGCCTGCCTTGAAGGGGGCAGTTAGTGTACAGCAGTATTCCAGCCTAGAGAGAAGAAGCGATTTGAAGAGAATCATCATGGGCCTGGCGTCCCTACTTTTGAAGGTTCTCATTACCCATCCTATCATTTTCCTAGCACATGCGGTAGATACATTGTTGTGGTCTTTCAAGGCGAGATTCTCTGACATTGTCACTCCCAGGTCCTTCACATTACTCTTTTGCTCTATTGTATGGTTAGCATTTGTTGTATACCCTGATACAGTTTTAATTTCCTCAAGTTTTCCATATCTGAGTACTAGTTGAAATTTCTCTTCGTTGAACTTCATATTTGAAGATTTGGTTGATGTCTGCTTGGAGTCTTGCTGTGTCTTCGATGGAGGTCACTGTCATGGCAATGCGGGTGTCAGATATGAGGATGAGGAATAGAATGGGAGCAAGTACTGTGCCTTGTGGAGTTAGTTTAATATCTTTATTATGCACCCCATACCCATCCTGTGGGCGTTAGTCAAAAGATTACAGAGGGAGGCTAGTGAGCGAGGGACGCTCACAGCATTCAAAGGGTAACCTTTGACATGGCTTGGTACGTTCAATGTACATCAAAGGACCTAAAATCTGGAACTCCCTACCTGAAAACTCCAGAACTGCAGACTCAGTCACCATTTTCAACACTATCATCAAAAAACATCTTATCTCACTAACACACCCCACCATCACCTAAACACATGAAAACCACCGATTCACACACACACACACACACACATCCTCCTCATCTCCACCAACACTGCCAAAAGGACAAACAAAATCCCGAATATAGCTATTGTCTAATAAATCTCAAACTAGTCTAAACTTTGCCTGATATACGTACTCCAATATAGGAGCTTTAACCCTTTCGGGGTTTTGGTCATACTAGTACGTCTTAAGCACTGGGGTTATTGACGTACTAGTACGCCTAAATTCTAGCGCCCTCAAATCAAGCAGAAACAGGCTGTTAGACCTAGATGTGATAGAATGGGTCTGTGCGGTCAGTGTGCGCAGTATAAAAAAATTCCTGCACCACACAGTGCATAATGAGGAAAAAAAAAACTGACCGTGTTTTTGGTTTAAAACAGCGACTTTGCAGTCTATTTTCGTATGGTATTTATTGTTGTATTCTCGTTTTCTTGTTCTCATTTGATAGAATGGAAGATACATTACAGAAATAGAGATGATTTTGATTGGTTTCACAATAACAAGTACCTTGAAATTGAGCTCAAAGTAGCGAAAATGTTCGATTTTTGACGATGTTCAAGAGTAAACAAATCACACCATGCGTCCAATACACATCAACTGGCAAGTCTAATATTCATGCACAAGTGCTCTGATATTATTTATACCATTTTACAATGATGCAGTTGTATACATAACAATAAATCTTCTATTTTTTTTGTGAGAATAAAAATTCAAAATGGAAAGCAAAAGTAATGTAAAAGGGGCCTGGAGACGTAACTAATGAACAGAGATGTTATTTTAGTGCAAGGAATGTCTGTCTTGTTTATTATGGATCCTATTTTGAAATTGGCATCGTTTGAAATTTGTGTGAAATTGGCCAAATTGCCATTTTCTGACCACTATTTTGGGTAGTTGGAATTGGTAAATAGGCGGTTTCTTGTACTCAATCGATAGAAGAAATGGAGTTCTAGCTAAATAGCTATAATTTTAGTAGACTGAAACATTGGAATGTGCCGAAAATAGGGCTCAAAGTGGGCGAAATCGCGGATGCGTAAGTGTCATGGCTACCACTAACTTCGCGAAAGCATAATTCCGTTAGTTTTCGATCAAATTTCATAATTTTTGTGGCGTTATGATCGGAAAAAGATTCTCTATCATTCCATAAGAAAATATTTTTTTTTTTTAAATTCGTGGACCCTGAGAACGAGTTTCAAGAGACCCCCCTAGGACCTCCAAAGGGTTAATAGAAACTATGTAACATGCCAAGACAAAACCATTCTTATTACTAATTTTACAATCTAAATGTTCAGCACTACCTCTCTATTTGAAACTTGTATTCATTTGTAATTGGTAGTACAATCAAATTATTCTAAACTACCTCACTATTGTAAATCTATTTAATAGCTTGAAATTTGTAATATATGCCCTGCATATTAGGGGATTTTGGCATGTACATCTCATAACCCATTGTAATTCTTTGTATCATGTCCAAATAAACTATTATTATTATTATTAAGTATCTGTGGAGACAAAAAACGTTATCCATGGAGGCAAAGAAGGGGATGTACGAAAGTATAGTGGTACCAACACTCTTATATGGGTGTGAAGCATGGGATGCAAATGCTGCAGCGAGGAGGAGGCTGGAGGCAGTGGAGATGTCCTGTTTAAGGGCAATGTGTGGTGTAAATATTATGCAGAAAATTCGGAATGTGGAAATTAGGAGAAGGTGTGGAGTTACTAAAAGTATTTGTCAGAGGGCTGAAGAGGGGTTGTTGAGGTGGTTTGGTCATTTAGAGAGAATGGATGAAAGTAGAATAACTTGGAGAGCGTATAAATCTGTAGGGGAAGGAAGGCGGGGTAGGGGTCGTCCTCGAAAAGGTTGGAGGGAGAAGGTAAAGGAGGTTTTGTGGGCGAGGGGCTTGGACTTCCAGCAAGCATGTGTGAGCGTGTTAGATAGGAGTGAATGGAGACGAATGGTTTTTGGGACATGACGATCTGTTGGAGTGTGAGCAGGGTAACATTTTGTGAAGGGATTCAGAGAAACCAGTTAATTGATTTAGTTGGACTTAAGTCCTGGAAATGGGAAGTACAATGCCTGCACTTTAAAGGAGGGGTCTGGGATGGTGACAGCTGGGAGGGACTATTCTCAGCTGTCGTATCTGACCGCCTCTGCAAAGACAGTGATTATGTATGAGTGTGGTGAAAGTGTTGAATGATGATGAAATTATTTTCTTTTTGGGGATTTTCTTTCTTTTTGGGTCACCCTGCCTCGGTGGGAGACAGCCAACTTGTTGAAAAAAAAAAATTTATGCCCGAAATGTCTAGCATGCCTGGGCATGCTAACGGCCATCTTTGTAATTACATACTGTATTGTCATTTAAATGTAAAACACACATTGTAATTTTTACAGAGAAATAAATAAATATCAATAATAACAGGAAAAGTTGGTAGATGGATCTATAATTTCCTAACAAGTAGAACACAAAGAGTAGTAGTCAACAGAGTAAAGTCTGAGGCGGCTACGGTGAAAAGCTCTGTTCCACAATTCACAGTACTCCCTCCCATCCTGTTCCTCATCCTTATATCGTACATAGACATGGATATCAGCCACAGTGCCGTGTCTTCCTTTGCAGATGACACCCGAATCTGCATGGCAGTGTTGAATATTGTGCTGAATATTGAAGACAGAGTAAAACAACTTAAATTAAATCAAGTTTATAAAATTGCTCACAAACAGTGTCCAGAATATCTTGCTGCCAATTTTGTCAAGGCTGGGAACCAAAGCAGACATAGTACTAGGGGGAGAGAGCACAACTTTGTAGTTCCCACAGTCAGCAATAAAGGAATGGAACAGACTGCCTGCACATGTCAAAGGCAGTCGTAGCATGAGCCAGTTCAAGAAGAGAACCAAAAAGTACCTAATGAATGTAGCGACAGAAAGGGAGGAGAATGATTTTTTATTTTTTTAGTTAACACACATGTATATGTAAATAACTCTATTTACCTTATTCCTAGTATACATATATCCTTTATAATATAATGACATATATATCCTACAATGTAAAAATTAAGTATAAAAAGGACCCCAATGGAAATAAGTCACTGTCTGACTTTTTTGGGTTATCCTAGGTTCTCTACACATATGCTGCTATGTATGATAATGTATGTAAATGTATTTGTGTATACTTGAATAAACTTACTTACTTACTTACACCATTGAAGACACTGCAAGACTCCAAGCAGACATCAACCAAATCTTTAAATGGGCTGCAGGAAACAATATGAAGTTCAATGATGAGAAATTTCAATTACTCCGATATGGAAAACGTGAGGAAATTAAAATCTCATCGGAGTATAAAACAAATTCCAACCACACAATAGAGCGAAAAAAAAATGTCAAAGACCTGGGAGTAATCATGACAGAGGATCTCACCGTCAAGGACCATAACACTGTAGCAATCGCATCTGCCAGAAAAATGACAGGATGGATAATGAGAACCTTTAAAACCAGGGATGTCAAGCCCATGTTGACACTTTTCATGTCGTTTGTTCTATCTAGGCTGGAATATTGCTGCACACTAACTGCACCTTTCAAGGCAGGTGAAATTGCTGACCTAGAAAATGTACAGAGAACCTTCACGGCATGCATAACTGCAATAAACCACATCAATTACTGGGAACGCTTGAAGTTCCTAAACCTGTACTCCCTGGAACGCAGGCGTGAGAGATACATTATTATATACACTTGGAAAATCCTAGAGGGATTAGTACCAAACTTGCACACGAGTGTCACTCCCTACGAAAGCAAAAGACTCGGCAGACGATGTAACATCCCCCAATGAAAGCAGGGTGCCACTAGCACGTTGAGAGACAACACAATAAGTGTCAGGGGCCCAAGACTGTTCAGCTGCCTCCCAGCATACATAAGGGGATTACCATAGACCCCTGGCTGTCTTCAAGCAGGCACTGGACAGGCACCTAAAGTCGGTGCCTGACCAGCCAGGCTGTGGTTCGTACGTTGGACTGCGTGCGGCCACCAGTAACAGCCTGGTTGATCAGGCTCTGATCCAACATGAGGCCTGGTCACAGACCGGGCCGCAGGGGCGTTGACCCCTGGAACTCTCTCCATTTAAACTCCAGGTAATAATGGCCTGTTGGAGTGGAGAATGCGGTTAGCTCTTGGCTGTCCTCGTGAAGATGATTAGATTTTTAGATTTGCCACCGAAGTGGCTAGTTTATTGTGCACCCATATCCATCCTGTGGATGGTAGCGCAAGAGCATATGGATACACAAAAGGCCTAGGCACTAGGCCCCAGAGGGGTTAGATTAGATTTTGCCACCGAAGTGGCTAGTTTATTGTGCACCCCATATCCATCCTGTGGACGGTAGCGCAAGAGCATATGGATACACAAAAGGCCTAGGCACTAGGCCCCAAAGGGTTAACAATTGTACATTTGGGTTCATATCTACATTTCAATTATCTGTTACAAGCAGGTATCTTATTTCATGAATAAGATATCTTGACATGTCACATAGGTTATTATATTGTCTATCTCTATATTCCTCAATAAGTGCACAATTAAGCACATAGTGTTCACGACAGTGACCATATGCCTGATCACATAATTTGCATTTAGTTTGATCATCATCTGTCTCCCAAACTGTCAGAAGTACCTGTAGCCAAGCCTAAGCCTGGCCACTACAACATCAGTCAGTCTGCTCACATTGTAAGTTGCTCCACAAACATGTCCATCTGTGCTCGCATTATCATGAGCACAGATAGGCACGTTCATGGAAATTAATTTGGATTTATATCTACAGTTCACTTATTGTTACAAGCAAATTTAGAAATTTGCTTAGAATAATGGTATCTTACCTTCACTAATAAGATATCTTGACATGTCACATAGGTTATTATACTGTCTATCTCTATATTCCTCAATAAGTGGACAATTCAGCACATAGTGTTCAAGACAGTGACCATATGCCTGATCACATAATTTGCATTTAGTTTGATCATCATCTGTGTATCTCCCAAACTGCCAGAAGTACTTGTAGCCAAGCCGAAGCCTGGCCACTACAACATCAGTCAGTCTGTTCACATTGCAGAGGGGTTAACAATTGTACATTTGGGTTTATATCTACATTTCAATTATCTGTTACAAGCAAATTTAGGAAATTTGCTTAGTACAACTGGCATCTTATTTCATGAATAAGATAGCTTGACATGTCATATAGGTTATTATACTGTCTATCTCTATATTCCTCAATAAGTGGACAATTAAGCACATAATGTTCAAGACAGTGACCATATGCCTGATCACATAATTTGCATTTAGTTTGATCATCATCTGTGTCTCCCAAACTGTCAGAAGTACTTGTAGCCAAGCCTAAGTCTGGCCACTACAACATCAGTCAGTCTGTTCACTGTGGAAACTTTTTTAGTCACTAAAAGTTCCACAGGGTAAGTGAGCCGTAAAAGCCTTACATACCGTGGATCGGCCCTCGGAGTTTATAAACCCACACTCCCAACCAAAACAACTACACACTCCAGCTTTTGAAGGTGACTATTGTGTATATTTTAATTGATAGATTTATCCACCTAGGAACACCTAGGCAAGTTTGTACAGATAGAAACTAATAGTAAGATCATTAAGGCAACGTTAGGTATTAATAGTGTAGCTCTAGCACCCTAATATAGGTAGTTATAGGCCTGAATAGGCAAGCATTAGGTTATGTTAGCTAGAGACAACTGGCAGCCCACACGAATCTAGGCAGTGTGGTGGTCAGAAATTATGACCTACGTCCTTACCAGAGCAGACCCCACACGGACAAGTCGTGCTGAGATTAGGCAGCACCCCCCACGTGACCCAACATCTGTCCTGGGGCCACGGAGGAGATCCCGAAGTACCGTGGACATCTGCCTCCATCCAGACCCTGTCACAGTAAGACTAGGCTTTCTTTCTCAGTATCTGGCCAGTTTCCTGGGGAAACGTTAGTGAGTTATCTGTGGGTCTTAGGCGGACGGACGACTTGTGTTGGTATGTAACAGCGTCGTCTCCTAAGTTCAAGTCTGAAGCTAGTGTTACTTACTGCATATATTACTCAAGGGATATCCTAGTAACCAGGAACTCTGAGGTGCAGGCAGGACACTAATTACCCCATCTTTTGCAGACAAAGTTTCTCCACTGCACATGGTGTTAGGAGGGTTATA
>WNWK01042335.1:0-16028 GCA_009830355.1 Cherax destructor | reverse complement strand
TTGTTTCTCTGAACCATTCATCTGCATATGTGTGAGAGACACACACAGTAACACTGTGGAGGTGTATAAATGGAAAACAGGAATTAATATAGGGATGTAAATAGCGTTTGATAAACATATTAGGTTGGATAAACACATGAGTGAGGGGTTTGATTTGAGTGGGAAAATATTGTTAGTGGGATGGATTGTGAAGGACTTACCTAGTATGGGCCAACAGGCCTGCTGCTGTGTTTCTCCTTTCTTATGTTCTTATGGAGGAACACTGCAGAAGGCCTACTGGCCCATGCAAGGCAAGTCCTTATCAAAATCACCACTACCCAAAGCTACTCAAGAATTCACTCCCGCACCCACGACACCAATCAAACCCATTCTCCTTTGTATTGGACTGAGATCTGTTTGTGACAAACAGATTTCAGTCACAAACAGATATGAGATGTGTTTGTGGCTTGATAAATCCCACTGTGAAATCATTACTTGCCAGACTGTGTGAAGAGAGAAATGAAAAAAACGCAAACAATCAAAGGACGATGAAAAACCAGTAAATAAACGAAGAAGAGAGACTCAGCGCAAAAAAACTACAGTGGTTGCAACATTAGATGCAGCAATGACGTCCATTGTTGCTTCCAGCAGTGATGAAGAGGGAACCTCTGCAGAGTCTGCAGCAAGCAAAACCATGCAAGATATTATTGAGAGTTATCATAAGGAAAAGAGAATTAGTGGAACAAGTGGAGACAGCTTGCAGTGGTGGAAGAGAATGAAGGGAGTACCCTGATTTGTCGAAGAATGCTTGCCAGTATCTGTGTTGCCCACCAAGCAGTGTTCTAGTGAGCAGTTGTTCATTGTTGTTGGTCTCATTTATGACAACAAAAGAAAACGACTTCTGGCAGAAAATGCAGAGAAACTGTTATTCTTGAAGAAAAACCTTCCAATCATAAACTTTAAGTATTAAGCAAATGTCAATTGATTATGTAATAAAAGTATTATGTATTAAAGGTATTATGTAATGAAAGTATTTGCCATGTGGTAAAAAAAACAAAAATCAGGTGTTTATGACTGTCCTGCAAAATCCGCATCCGCATCCGCCCGGATGTCAAGATGTGACATCTGTAATCCGCATCCGCATTTTACTGTAAGCAGATATCCGCATCCACATCCGTATTTTACTGTAAGCAGATATCCGCATCCGTATTTTACTGTAAGCAGATATCCGCATCCGTATTTTACTGTAAGCAGATATCCGCATCCGCATCCGCAAATAAGTAAGACATCCGTATACACATCCATACCGGATATCTAAATTTTCACATCCGATACATCCCTATAGCATACTACTCCACCTTCTCCCCTCCTCCCGTCCTCCACACATCAACAACTCTTCAATAAATGTAAGTGACATGTTATTGTACAATATTTACATGTGTATTTATTTATTGTTCATTAAATTGTGTATTATTTAATGTCAAAAAGTTCTAAAAAATATTTTATTTAACTACTTTTGGAAGTCTTGGACGGATTAAATTTATTTCCATTATTTCTTATGGGGAAAATTGATTCGGTTAACGATTGTTTTGGCTAAAGATATGCCCTCTCTGACGGATTAATATCGTTAACCGAGGTATGACTGTATCAGCACACCTCTGGCAAGACAGTGATGGTGAAAGCGTTTCTTCTTTTTTGGGTCACCCTACCTCAGTGGGAGACAGCCAATGTGTTAAAAAAATACATAAATATATTAAATAACCATGGTGATATCACACTAAGACCTTTTTCTAATGGAAAATAGCCCCTTCTCTCCTATATAGTCTAAACTGACCCTCACTCTCTGCATAAAAACTTTTCTGCTTTTTAACTGTTAAACTAGTAAACCCAGAAGAAAATAAAAAATGTTGACAGAGTTGCACAATTCCGAAAAAAAATCTTTGTTTTAAAAAGGTACTTCTTTTTCTAAGAATAAAACAAAGCAAAACAAAATAGGATGAAAATTGACCTGCTGTTGCACCAAACCATATTTGTTTTACAATTTTTCTAAGTCAGATTATTTTTCATTTTTCGATGTCTAACCCTGTACAGTGGTCCCTCGGTTTTCGTGCATCTCCAAACTCGAACATTTATGTAAGCGTATTTTCGTAAGTGCTGTTGCAAGTGTATTTTTGGGGGTCTGAAATAGACTAACCTACATGACATTATTTCTTAACCCTTTACCAGGCCATGTGTGCCTCATATTTGATTCTGCCATAGAGGGTATTTAAGAGGCGCCTAAAATAAATAAACTTGACAAATGAACACAAATAAATATGTCTTAGAATTGCTTATATTATCAGAATATAGGTTGCAAATGTTGCAGTGTCTCAAATTTGATGCGTGGCCTGGTAAAGGGTTAAGGAAGTAAATTCGTTCAGTAATGGCACTTGAGCAGCATTCTGGAATGAATTTTCGGCGAAAACCGAGGGACCACTGTATACAAAATCTTGTAATAGCAACAGATGTTTATCAAGGGGTCTTAGTGTTGGAAATGGATGGAGAAGCACATTGCACTATGTCCACAATTTTGATATTTGTTATAAATTTGTTCCAATGTTTTATTTTGATTATAATAATTTTTTGTCTTCCAACACAATGTATGGGGTGTTACAAAATGACACGATATCTATTAACAATAGATATCTCCAGTGAACACTAGAAAGGAAAGCCCTTCTAGCATCCAGCCTGTTACTGGGCTTTTGCAACAAAGTCAGTATCCTGGATCTGTTATCCGACATATTATATAGCTGAAGAGGATTGCAACTGATAGGGTACTAACCAAACAGATATATTTAAAAGGTTTATTATCAAAGTGAGAAAATCTAGGGTAGCAAAGTAAATCAAATATAAAGATATTAATTAAGATATCAATTAGGTTAATTAGGAGGGTAGCTCCTACACTGCTCTCATATACAATAAGTCTGTGCTGAGGGCACATATATATATAAATGACTCAATGACTCAAGTACCACCAGGTACAATGTCAGAAATACAATAATATATACAAATAAGAATAAATGTGTGTATGAGTTTGCTCTCGGTAACTATAAGACTCGACTCAACCAGTGTACGACAGAACAACTTCTCATAAGCTAGCTGTACTAACAAATGGACAATCAGAACAGCTTGATTGTCTAGTAAAATGACCACTTCGCAGAACAGCAATATAACAGGCAACAGCAACACAGCGTCAGGAACAAGGAGATAGAAAATCGACCCTAACTGGGGACCATCAGTAGATCCTCCAAAACAGTCATAAAACTCCCTTACTACTGAAGCTAGGTTCAGCATAAACAATCATAGACTGTGGCGGTGCACAGATGCCTTATCGAAGTAGGTCCAGAGCTATAGCTTGAGACCTGAGTTATCAGAGTGTCAAGGTGACACACAACCCAGGAAAACGTCGAATAATCACTGTCTAGTCTATTCTCTGTGAACAGAGTTACACAGAGTCCTGAGACGTATGATTCGCCTCACCAACGAATGCATACTCTATCCAAGAGAGTCTAATGTCGAGAAAACAAGTAGAAATAGAGGGAGGTGTTGACTCGACGAGGTCAGCAGGCCAGAGAGAGAGAGGAAGGAGGAACAACCACCCAACTCAGGTGTGTTCAGAGACTGACTCCTCCCAGCAACTAGACGCTGGCAGCTTACTCTCAATACTGACAAGACCTACTTCATACAGTTTGGAAGCAAAGTCACAAATGTTCCACTTAACATAACACTTAATGGTACACCCATCACAAGACTCACAGAGGGAAAATTCCTAGGAATCCACCTTGACAGTAGCCTTAAATTCCAAACACATATACAACAAATTTCCCAAGAAAATCTCGAAGACAGTAGGCATATTATCAAAGATACGCTATTATGTACCTCAATCAGCTCTCCTTGCACTCTATCATTCACTTATCTACCCGTATCTCACCTATGGAATCTGTGCATGGGGATCAACAACGTTAAATCACCTTAGACCACTCATAACACAACAAAAGGCCGCAGTCAGAATGATAACAAATTCCCACTCTAGACAGCATACTCCACCAATATTCAAAAGTCTCAAACTACTCACCGTAAAGAACATTCATACTTACTCTTGTGCCTACTACATATATAAAACTTTACACTCTAATATAAACCCTCTGCTCAAAACTCTCCTCACCAACTTTAATAGGACCCATGACCACAACACACGACACAGATCACTTTTTGATATACCCGTGTTCATATCAACCTATGTAAAAATTCTATGCACATAAAGGGCCCCAGAATCTGGAATTCATTACCAGTAAATATTAAGATAATCTTGTCTGAAAATCAATTTAAGACTCAACTCAAAAACCACCTACTCACCCAAACCTAAATGATCATGCTATAAACTACTTTGAAAAATGCTCATTGTTACTTTCCTATACGATAATCTCAATTTTTAATAATATGTTACTATTATGTTACCCCCTACTCATATTATAAGTTAATGTCAAAAATGCTCAATGTTATTTTCCTTAAGATAATCTCAATTCCATATTATCATTCAAGAATCTTAACACCTGTAACAATCTAAGATCTAATATTTTATTTTTTTTTTATTAACACATCGGCCGATTCCCACCAAGGCAGGGTGGCCCGAAAAAGAAAAACTTTCATCATCATTCACTCCATCACTGTCTTGCCAGAAGGGTGCTTTACACTACAGTTATAAAACTGCAACATTAACACCCCTCCTTCAGAGTGCCGGCACTGTACTTCCCATCTCCAGAACTCAAGTCCGGCCTGCCGGTTTCCCTGAATCCCTTCATAAATGTTACTTTGCTCACACTCCAACAGCACGTCAAGTATTAAAACCATATGCCTCCATTCACTCCTATCAAATACGCTCACACATGCTTGCTGGAAGTCCAAGCCCTCGCACACAAAACTTCCTTTACCCCTCCCTCCAACCTTTCCTAGGCCGACCCCTACCCCGCCTTCCCTCCACTACAGATTTATACACTCTCGAAGTCACTCTGTCTCGTTCCATTCTCTCTACATGTCCAAACCACCTCAACAACCCCTCCTCAGCTCTCTGAACAATCGTTTTGGTAATCCCGCACCTCCTCCTAATTTCCAAACTCCGAATTCTCTGCATTATATTCACACCACACATTGACCTCAGACATGACATCTCCACTGCCTCCAGCCTTCTCCTCGTTGCAACATTCATCACCCATGCTTCACACCCATATAAGAGCGTTGGTATAACTATACTCTCATACATTCCCTCTTTACTTCCATGGACAAGGTTCTTTGTCTCCACAGACCCCGAAGTGCTCCACTCACCCTTTTCCCTCATCAATTCTATGATTCACCTCATCCTTCATAGACCCATCCGCCGACATGTCCACTCCCAAATATCTGAATACATTCACCTCCTCCATACTCTCTCCTCCAATCTGATATCCAATCTTTCGTCACCTATTCTTTTTGTTATCCTCATCACCTTACTCTTTCCTATATTCACTTTCAATTTTCTTCTTTTACACACCCTACCAAATTCATCCACCAACCTCTGCAGCTTCTCTTCAGAATCTCCCAAAGCACAGTGTCATCAGCAAAAAGCAACTGTGACAACTCCCACTTTGTATTTGCTTCTTTATCTTTTAGCCCAACACCTCTTGCCAAGACCCTCGCATTCACTTCTCTTACAACCCCATCTATAAATATATTGAACAACCACGGTGACATCACACATCCTTGTCTAAGGCCCACTTTTACTGGGAAATAGTCCCTTCCCTCCTACACACTCTAACCTGAGCCTCACTATCCTCATAAAAACTCTTCACTGCTTTCAGTAACCTTCCTCCTATTCCATACACCTGCAACATCTGCCACATTGCCCCCTATCTACCCTATCATACGCCTTTTCCAAATCCATAAATGCCACAAAAACATCTTTACCCTTATCCAAATACTGTTCACCTATATGTTTCACTGTAAACACTTGGTCTACACACCCCTACCTTTCCTAAAGCCCCTTGTTCATCTGCTATCCTGCTTTCTGTTTTACTCTTAATTCTTTCAATAATAACTCTACCATACACTTTACCAGGTACACTCAACAGACTTATTCCCCTATAATTTTTGCACTCTCTTTTGTCCCCTTTGCCTTTATACAAAGGAACAATACACGCTCTCTGCCAATCCCTAGGTACCTTACCCTCTTCCATACATTTATTAAATAATAGCACCAACCACTCCAAAATTATATCCCCACCTGCTTTTAACATTTCTATCTTTATCCCATCAATCCCAGCTGCCTTACCCCTTTCATTCTACCCACTGCCTCACGAACTTCCCCTACACCCACAACTGGCTCTTCCACACTCCTACAAGATGTTATTCCTCCTTGCCCTACACACGAAATCACAGCTTCCCTGTCTTCATCAACATTTAACAAATCCTCAAAATATTCTCTCAATCTTCCCGATACCTCTAACTCTCCATTTAATAACTCTCCTCTCCTATTTTTAACTGTCAAATCCATTTGTTCTCTAGGCTTCCTCAACTTATTAATCTCATTCCAAAACTTTTTCTTATTTTCAACAAAATTTGCTGATAACATCTCACCCACTCTCTCATCTGCTCTCTTTTTACATTGCTTCACCACTCTTTTAACCTCTCTTTTTCTCTCCATATACTCTTCCCTCCTTGCATCACTTCTACTTTGTAAAAACCTCTCATATGCTAACTTTTTCTCCCTTACTACTCTCTTTACATCATCATTCCACCAATCGCTCCTCTTCCCTCCTGCACCCACTCGCCTGTAACCACAAACTTCTGCTGAACACTCTAACACTACATTTTTAAATCTACCCCATACATTTTCGACCCCATTGCCTACACTCTCACTAGCCCATCTATCCTCCAATAGTTGTTTATATCTTACCCTAACTGCCTCCTCTTTTAGTTTATAAACCTTCACCTCTCTTTTACTTACTGATTCTATTTTCCTTGTATCCCATCTACCTTTTACTCCCACTGTAGCTATAACTAAAAAGTGATCTGATATATCTGTAGCCCCTCTATAAACATGTACATCCTGAAGTCTACTCAACAGTCTTTTATCTACCAATACATAGTCCAACAAACTACTGTCATTACGCCCTACATCATATCTTGTATACTTATTTATCCTCTTTTTCTTAAAATATGTATTACCTATAACTAAACCCCTTTCTATACAAAGTTCAATCAAAGGGCTCCCATTATCATTTACACCTGGCACCCCAAACTTACCTACTACACCCTCTCTGCATGTTTCTCCCACTTTAGCATTTAGGTCCCCTACCACAATTACTCTCTCATTTGGTTCAAAAGTTCCTATACATTCGCTTAACATCTCCCAAAATCTCTCTCTCTCCTCTACACTCCTCTCTTCTCCAGGTGCATACACGCTTATTATGACCCACTTTTCGCATCCGACCCTTATTTTAATCCACATAATCCTTGAATTTACACATTTATATTCCCTCTTTTCCTTCCATAACTGATCCTTCAACATTATTGCTACCTTCCTTAGCTCTAACTCTCTCAGATACTCCTGACTTAATCCCATTTATTTCTCCCCACTGAAACTCGCCTACCCCTTCAGCTTTGTTTCGCTTAGGGCCAGGACATCCAACTTCTTTTCATTCATAACATCGGCAATCATCTCTTTCTTATCATCCGCACTACATCCACGCACATTCAGACACCCCAATTTTATAAAGTTTTTCTTCTTCTCGTTTTTAGTAGATTTGTACAGGAGAAGGGGTTACTAGCCCATTGCTCCCGGCATCTTAGTCGCCTCATACGACACGCATGGCTTACGGAGGAAAGATTCTTTTCCACTTCCCCATGGACAATAGAGAAAATAAAAAGAACAAGAGCTATTAAGAAAAAGAAGAAACACCTAGATGTGTGTATGTATATATATGCATGTGTATGCCAGTGTAGTGTGACCTAAAGTGTAAGTAGAAGTAGCTAGATATACCTGTTATCCAGCGTGTTTATGAGACAGAAAAAAGACACCAGCAATCCTACCATCATGTAAAACAGTTTCAGGTTTCTGTTTCACAGTCACCTGGCATGACGGTAGTACCTCCCTGGGTGGTTGCTGTCTACCAACCTACTACCTATAATATCATTATATAATAATTTAAACAGTAAAATTTCACCATATTGTAATTTTGAAAATAATTTTTAACTAGAATAAACTCAATAAATTTCTCTAATATTAAGTACCTAGTTTTTAAGGACTAGAATAAGCTGCCCCTAATGCCATGGCATGTCAGTGGCTCTCCTTGCACTCAATTTACATTGTAACTTCCAATACCCATGTAACCTGCAATGAAATAAAATGTAAAACAGTTTCAGGTTTCTGTTTCACAGTCACCTGGCAGGACGGTAGTACCTCCCTGGGTGGTTGCTGTCTACCAACCTACTACCTAGTTACCTCTTGGTAACTACTCACCCTAATTTTTTTTTTTTTATCCGATAACACTTAAAAAAATGTGTTCTTTATTTCTATAAAAAAAATTTTTTTTTTTTCAAAATATTCGGGGCATTGGGCGTGCGAACGTATATATACGTTTGGACCGTTTAACCCTTTGGGGGTCGACAGGCCTTCTCAGGAAAGTGTTCCTGGAGTCGAAAATTTTTTGGAAAAAAAAAAATTATTTTTTTCTTATGAAATGATAGAGAATCTTTTTCCAATCATAACGCCACCAAAATTATGAAATTTGATCGAAAACTAACGAAATTATGCTTTCGCGAAGTTATCGGTATATATGGCACTGACGCATCGGCGAGTTCACCCACTTCGAGCCCTATTTTCGACAAATTCCAATGTTTCAGTCTCCTAAAATTATAGCTATTTCGCTAGAACTCCATTTCTTCTATCGAATTTTCCAATTTCACACAAATTTCAAACGATGCCAATTTCAAAATAGGGTCCAGAGTAAACAAGGCAGACATTTCTGGCACTAAAATAACATGTTCTCTGTTCATTAGCAACGTCTCCAGGCCCCTGTTCCATTACTTTTGCTTTCCATTTTGAATTTTTATCACAAAAATAGAAGATTTACTGTTATGTATACAAATGCATCATTGTAAAAATGGTATAAATAATATCAGAGCACTTGTGCATGAATATAGGTCTCACCAGTTGATGTGTATTGGACGCATGGTGTGATTTGTTTACTCTTGAACATCGTCAAAAATCGAACATTTTCGCTACTTTGAGCTCAATTTCAAGGTACAGTGGTACCTCGACTTACGATATTAATCCGTCAGAGAGGGCATATTTTAAGGCGAAACAATCGTTACACGAATCAATTTTCCCCATAAGAAATAATGGAAATAAATTTAATCCGTCCAAGACTTCCAAAAGTAGTTAAATAAAATATTTTTTAGAACTTTTTGACATAAAATAATACAGAATTTAATGAAGAATACCTAAATACACATGTAAATATTGTACAATAACATGTCACTTACATTTATTGAAGAGTTGTTGATGTGTGGAGGACGGGAAGAGGGAGAAGGTGGAGTAGTATGCTAGTGTTTGGAAGGGAATCCTTCCATTAACACTGCAGGTACCAAGTTCTTTTCTGGGGTTACTGGCCTTTTCTTTGAATGCTACACTCCCTGCATGAATGCTACACTCTCTGCATGAATGCTACACTCCTGCATGAATGCTACACTCCTGCATGAATGCTACACTCCTGCATGAATGCTACACTCCTGCATGAATGCTACACTCTGCCTGCATTGCCTGCTACACTCCTGCATCCTTGCTACACTCCCTGCATCCTGCTACACTCCCTGCATGCCTGCTACACTCCTGCATGCCTGCTACACTCCCTGCATGCCTGCTACACTCCCTGCATGCCTGCTACACTCCCTGCATCCTGCTACACTCTCTGCATCCTTTGCTACACTCCCTGCATGCCTACTACACTCCCTGCATCCTTACTACACTCCTGCATCCTTGCTACACTCCTGCATCCTTGGTACACTCCCTGCATCTCTGCTACACTCCCTGCATCCCTGCTACACTCCCTGCATCCCTGCTACACTCCCTGCATCTTTGTACACTCCTGCATGCCTGCTACACTCCTGCATCCTGCTACACTCCCTGCATCCTGCTACACTCCTGCATTTGCTACACTCCCTGCATGCCTACTACACTCCTGCATCCTTGCTACACTCCTGCATCCTTGCTACACTCCTGCATCCTTGCTACACTCCCTGCATCCTTGCTACACTCCCTGCATCCCTGCTACACTCCCTGCATCCTGCTACACTCCCTGCATCTTTGCTACACTCCCTGCATGCCTGCTACACTCCCTGCATGCCTGCTACACTCCCTGCATCCCTGCTACACTCTCTGCATGTTTGCTACACTCCCTGCATGCCTACTACACTCCCTGCATCCTTGCTACACTCCCTGCATCCTTGCTACACTCCCTGCATCCTTGCTACACTCCCTGCATCCTTGCTACACTCCCTGCATCCTTGCTACACTCCCTGCATCCTTGCTACACTCCCTGCATCCCTGCTACACTCCCTGCATCCTTGCTACACTCCCTGCATCCTTGCTACACTCCCTGCATCCTTGCTACACTCCCTGCATCCTTGCTACACTCCTGCATCCTTGCTACACTCCTGCATCCTTGCTACACTCCCTGCATCCCTGCTACACTCCCTGCATCCTGCTACACTCCCTGCATCCTGCTACACTCCCTGCATGCCTGCTACACTCCCTGCATGCCTGCTACACTCCCTGCATGCCTGCTACACTCCCTGCATGCCTGCTACACCCCCTGCATGCCTGCTACACTCCCTGCATCCCTGCTACACTCTCTGCATCTTTGCTACACTCCCTGCATGCCTGCTACACTCCCTGCATGCCTGCTACACTCCCTGCATAAATGCTACACTCCCTGCATGAATGCTTCACTCTCTGCACATTCTTTACCACAGGCTTGGCACTAGGAGCTTTCTTTGGGCCCATGGTGGCTTATTTAGCAGTTGCAAGCACTAAAAACAGTGGAATAATGACAATATACTGGTATGAATGCGTGGGTGTGGGTGGGTGGTCGCTCTCACTTGTAAACAATAGCACACTGACGCTCCCTGGAGTGCGCGCTCAGCTGGGCGCCAGCGGACACGTCCGATCAATGTCATTACACGAAGCAAACATTGTAAATCACAATCAAATTTTTTACGTTATAAATATCGGTTATCGAAAATAACGTAAGATGATAGCATCGTAACACGGGGTATGACTGTACTTGTCATTGTCATACCAATCAAAATCATCTCAATTTCTGTAATATATCTTCCATTTTATCAAATGAGACTAAGAAAACGAGAATTCATCAATAAATACCATACGAAAATCGACTGCAAAGTCGCTGTTTTAATCGAAAAAAACGGTCAGAGTTTTTTCTCTCATTATGCAGTGTGTACTGCAGGATTTTTTTTATACTGCGCACACTGACCACACAGACCCATTCTTTCATATGTATGCCTACCAGACGTTTTCTGCTTAAATTGAGGCCGCTAGAATTTGAGCCTACTAGTACGGCACCAACTCCTGCTCGTAAAACGTACTAGTACGGCACCGACCCCGAAAGGGTTAAGGGTTAAGGGTGTTGATTATGAGTGAGACTTCAATTGGGTTGGTAAGAGCTAGGAATAGTGTATTAGGGTAGGTGTTGGAGAGGTAGTCTTTTGGACGGGTGTTCGAGCTTGGGATTTTACTTGCTAGATTCTTTCCTATGGTGGAGAAGAAAACATTAAGTCTGTTTGCTGTCTCAGTTGGTGAGAGTAGGGGTTCATCTGTTTTTGATAATTTGAAGTATTGTTCTTGGATATCTTTTTATTTCCTAGAATTGCAGATAGGGTTTTCCAGGTCTTTTTCATATTACCTTTTATGTTCTGGAGTCTGTTCTCATAATACAATTTTTTGGACCTTCTTATCAGGCTGGTAAGGATTGATGAGTAGCGTTTGGATTGTTCTCTGGTTATTAGACCCCTTCTGTATTGTTTTTCATATTGGTGCCTTTTGTTATTGGATTTAACCCTTTGACTGTTTCGGACGTATATATACGTCTTACGAGCCAATGTTTCGGACGTATTTATACGCCTAAATTCTAGCGGCCTCAAATCAAGCAGGAGAAAGCTGGTAGGCCCACATGTGAGAGAATGGGTCTGTGTGGTCAGTGTGCGCAGTATAAAAAAATCCTGCAGCAAGCCGTACATAATGAGAAAAAAAAAACTCCGACCGTTTTTTTTAATTAAAACGCCGTCTTTGAGGTGTATTTTGTATAGTATTTATGGTTGTATTCTCTTTTTCATGGTCTCATTTGATAGAATGGGAAACATATTACAGGAATAGAGATGATTTTTATTAGTTTCATGATGTAAATGATCTTGAAATTGAGCTCAAAGTAGCGGAAATGTTCGATTTTTGCCAATGTTCAAAAGTAAACAAATCACACCATGCGTCCAATACACATCAACTGGTGAGTCTAATATTCTTTCACAACTGCACAGATATTATTTATACAGTTTTTACAATAATGCAATAGTCTGCATAACAATAAATCTTCTATTTTTTGTATGAATAAAAAATCAAAATAGAAAGCAAGAGTAATGTAAGAGGGGCCTAAAGACATGACTAATGAACAGATAACATCTTGTTTTAGTGCTAGGGATGTCTGCATTGTTTATTCTGGACCCTATTTTGAAATTGACATCTTTTATATTTTGCATGAAATTGGCGAAATTGCCATTTTCTGACCACTTTATTGGGTAGTTGAAATCGGTAAATTGGTGATTTCTTGTACTCAATCGATAGAACAAATGGAGTTCTAAAGAAATAGCTATGAGTTTGGTCGACTGTCCCAATGGAATTGGCCTAAAATAGGGCTCAAATTCGGCGAAATCGCCAATGCATATATATCACTGACATCGCTAACTTTGCGAGAGCGTAATTCCGTACGTTTTCAATCAAATTTCATACTTTTGGTGTCATTACAATCGGGAAAAGATTCTCTATCATTTCATAAAAAAAAAATTATATATTTTTTTCCCAAATTTTCCGACATAGAATGACAGTTTCAGAATGGGGCCTCCGACAGTCAAAGGGTTAAGGATGCTGGGTGTTAGACAGGGATTGTTAACTCTCTTAACTGTGATCTGTTTAGCTTTTTTAGGGCAATGTTTGTTATAGAGATGGTGGTTTTTTTTAAGGAAATTCTTGATGCATTCATTAGTATCTGAATGTTTCTAACTCATTATGCCAGTCAATGTTAATCATAGCTGTTATAAAGTTATTAACAGCTGACTCGTTATATAGTCTGAAGGTAACTTTTGTAATATCTTGGGGCAATTTACCTAGGTTGGCTATGAAAAAGGTAGGGTAGTGGTCTGTGGTGTTGTCTGTGATTATGCCTGATTTTAGAGGGGATATACAGTGGACCCTCGGTTAACGAAAAAACTTCATCCCAGAAGCCTGCTCAAGTGCCATTACCGAACGAATTTACTTCCTTAAGAAATAATGTCACGTAGGTTAGTCTATTTCAGACCCCAAAAAATATACTTCCACATGCACTTACAATATTATACTTACATAATTGTACGATTTCCGGGGTATTCGTTAACCGAGGGTCCACTGTAGTGTTAGTCCAGTTGTGGTCTAATAATGAGGTACTAGTCTCGGAGATTCTTGTAGGTTTTGATATTGTTGGTAGTAACAAGCAGTTGCTCATAGTGTTTGTGAATTCGGTTACCTGTGGGTCCCGGTCATGTAGGAGATTTATATTGAAATTTCCTGTGAGCAGCAAATGGTCTTTGTTCATGTGTGCATCAGTTATCAGGTTTCCTAGTTTTTCACTAAAGTGGTGAATGTTTGACTGTGGTAATCTGTAGATGTTTATCACTGTGAAGGGTTTTTGCAGGTTTTTCTATTTAAATTTAGCTATAATATATTCTCCATGCTCATCCCTTGAGCAAGAGTTATTGATACATTCAAGTTGATCTGAGTAATATACAGTGGTCCCTCGGTTTTCGTGCATCTCCAAACTCGAACATTTATGTAAGTGTATTTTCGTAAGTGCTGTTGCAAGTGTATTTTTGGGGGTCTGAAATAGACTAACCTACGTGACACTATTTCTTAAGGAAGTAAATTCGTTCGGTAATGGCACTTGAGCAGCATTCTGGAACGAATTTTCGGCGAAAACCGAGGGACCACTGTATAGCTATTCCACCCCCTCGCTGATCTGTCCTACAGTTGTGAATGGCTGTGTAACCTGGGATGGCATAGAGATCTGTAGTACCAGGCTTTAGCCAGGCCTCAGTGAGTGTGATGATTGACATATTGGTCTGTAGGGATTGGAGTAGTGCTGTGAGGTCATCATAATGTTTGCTCAAAGATCTAACATTGTAATTGAAGACAGTTATGTTATTGTTGGCTCTGAGTAATGTCTTTGCTTGATCTGCTGTGTAATAGTTACAGTTGCTGTTGGAATCATGTAAGTCATTTAATAATAGGTTGATGTCAGGATCAATGCCTGTAATCATAAGATTTAGTGTGATTCTATAACTAGACTTGAGAACAATGGATTATGTTAAACTTAAAATTATGGTACTAGATTAAATTCTTACTAACTATTGGATTATTACAATTTTGAACAATTGTTCACAGAGATATAGGATATTTGTACAATGATGATGATTTACTAATTGAAATGGCTAATGAATGGTTGGAATAATTACTATGACTAGTATTAAATTGTTTTGGACAATTATTTGGATTCAATATTGCACTGGTTGAAACTTTAGAATTTATAAAAGGCAATAAGGGATAAATGAATGTAAAGAACTATTTTAAGAGAATATAGAGATTAATTGCACAAAGTAAAATGGACTAATAGTTGTTATGGGGGCTATGGAACCAAGCATGTATTGTTGTAATTAAATAACATGAATACCTAATTATACTGAATTAATCAGAAGTACTGCTTAAGATGTTTAAAGGCTAGGCCATCCTTAAAACTTAAAGAAGCTGAATTAAACTGACTTTCTCAATATAATAGGTTATAAATATAAATGCACACATTTTTACAAGTACTAGTTTATAAGTTGCATGTCTCATTGTAATTACATAAGATATACAGTGGTACCTCGAGTTACGATATTTTTTCGTTCGAGAATGCTGTTCAAGTGCCATTACCAAACGAATTTATCCCCATAAGGAATAATGTAAAATAGACTAGTCCTTTTACACCCCCAAAAATATACTTACAAAAGCATTTAAAAAAATAAACTTACATAAAAGGGCGATTTTGGGGACCATCATAACTCGAGGTACCACTGTATTGAGAGTACATGAGGAGGATGTGCAAAGTAATAGGTTTTTGTTTATGCGAGAGTGGGAGGAGTTTAGAGAGAGTCCTGCTTCCCACACTCTTCTCCTGGCAACATGGCTGATGCAGTGAGCTGGTATTGTTATTGCTGACCTTAACTTGGTTTCTGGGCAGAATGAGTGTCCAAGAGGAAATGGGGAGTGTTGTAGATCGATGTTACCATGATATTCTGTGATCTTCAGTGTATCAAGACACTGGAGGGTTAAAGAATGTTAAGAAAAAGAGAGTTAACCTGCAGGTGAACCATGTGCTTTTGGGGAGGCTGGTTATATGTTTAGGAGTGGAGACCTGTACATTATATATATATATATATATATATATATATATATATATATATATATATATATCTTAATATAGCACTATTTTTATAATGTTGGTTTAAATAACCTTTTGAGAGGAATGTGAGAGGACCAATAAGTTTTCAGATACAGCAGCTAAGCCTAAGTAAGTATCATTTTAGCCTATAAGTATCCTCCCTTTTAACCTAAGACCTTTTAAGTAAATACTCTATGCTAGTACATGTAGAACCTTTATGATAAATAAGGGAAAATA
>WNWK01042334.1:0-16030 GCA_009830355.1 Cherax destructor | reverse complement strand
TTTTAAAGGGCTTATTTATAGTACACACATAATCAGGGCCAAAAACAATAAATTGTTAATAAATGTTTTGTATGAACTCCTGGGGTGATGTTCACTCAAGCATAAACAATGCTAGGACTGCGTGACAATGTGCGTGGAGGTGTGTGGGTGGCGGGCCTACGGCCTTTGTATGTGCGCGGCACTGGTGTACAGGTTCCATACCATCGGCGAAAACTGAGACAATTTTTCCACGAAAAATGTGATCGAAAACCAAAATCGGTGAAAACTGAGACAATCGAAAACCAAGGGATGACTGTAATCTTATATGGTCGCAACTAGTTCTTCCCCAGCTGTCGACGTCTGCTATTGTTCTCCCTTTTTGCAAACCAGGTACTACGGGACGTGATACCTCCCATTACCGTCCCATCGCTCTTACCAGTGCTGTTTGCAAGGTGATGGAACGTCTAGTTAATAGACGTTTGATATGGTATTTAGAGACGCACAATAGTCTCTCCCCTAGTCAATATGGCTTTTGTAAAGGCCGTTCTGCCATTGACCCCTTACTGCGCTTGGATACATATATTCGTAATGCCTTCGCTAATAACCACTCTGTTATCGCCATCTTTTTTCGACCTTGAGAAGGCTTATGACACAACTTGGAGATTTAATATCTTGGCCCAGGCCCGTTCCTTAGGCCTCCAAGGCAACCTACCATTCTTCCTTATGGCCTTCTTAACTGACAGACATTTCTGTGTCCGGGTTAGTAATGAGCTTTCAACGGAATTTGTCTAAGTTGAAGGTGTCCCCCAGGGTTGTGTTCTGAGCACAAAACACTTTCTCCTTGCTATAAATAATCTGGCATCTGTTCTCCCATCCAATATTTTGTCATTGCTCTATGTGGATGCCTTTGCTATAGCTTGTGCAGGTGCTGACTGTCACCTCATTGCAGTTTCCCTCCAGCATGCCATCAACCAGGTTTCTGATTGGGCCACCACTCACAGGCTTAAATTTTCTAGTGGCAAAACTCATCAAATTACGTTTACTAGATGTTCAGTGGTCTTTGATCATCCATTGTACCTATACGGCTCACGTATTCCAGAACGTGATAGTCAGGTTTCTCGGCCTCCTGTTTGACCGTCGATTGTCCTGGAAACCTCATATTACCTCTCTTAAGGCAACTTTTCACAGCTGGCTGAACCTCCTAAAAACCCTCGCACATCTTTCATGGGGGGCTGATCGTAGAACTCTCCTTCGCCTACATTCGGCCCTAATTTTATCGAAACTTGATTATGGTGACCAGATATATTCGGCAGCCTCTCCTGCCACTCTTTCCATCCTTAATCCCATCCATCACCAGGGATTACGCTTATGCCTTGGTGCTTTTCGTTCTTCCCCGGTTGAGAGCCTCTTTGTAGAAGCGAACATTCCATCCTTGTCCGATCGTCGTGATGCACATTGCATTCGCTATTATGTTCGCTCTCATGACCTCCGCAATCCTTCCATGTATAGGATTGTCACAGATGTTAGTAGACGCTCGTTTTTTGTTTGTCGCCCCTGTTTACTTCGTCCCTTTTCTCTTCGTCTGCATTCACTCGTCTTCCCTTCAGCTTCTGCCTTTATACGTATGTTCATGTGGCTTCACCCTTTCCTCTACCCCCTTGGGAAGTTCCTGCTGTCCGTGTCTGTTCTATTAATCTACCTTGCGCGAAAGCCCGACTACCTACGGCGGCTTCTCGCTCTTTCTTTCTAGACCATTTCCGTTCTCATTCCCATGCCCTCGCAGTATACACCGATGGTTCAAAGTCATCTGACGGCGTCGGATTCGCAGCAGTGTACGAGGGCATCTATTACCCTCGGCTAGCATATTTACAGCTGAATTGTATGCCATTCTTGTGGCACTTATCCGTATTGCATCTATGCCTGTATCACCATTTGTGGTCGTTTCAGACTCCCTTAGTGCTTTACAGGCTATCCGTAAAATTGATACACCTCACCCCCTAGTTCTTCGTATCCAACTTTGGTTACGCCGTATCTCTAGCAAGCACAAAGATATTGTTTTTTGTTGGGTCCCTTGTCATGTTGACATACAGGGCAATGAACAGGCAGACACTGCTGCGCGGTCAGCAGTACATGACCTTCCAGTTTCATATAGAGGTGTTCCTTTTACGGACTATTTTGCGGTCATTGCTACCCACCTTCGCACCCGTTGGCAACAACGCTGGTCTGACCTGCTAAATAACACACTTCATTCTATTAAACCGAGTATAGGTTTCTGGCCTTCTTGTCACCAATGTCGAGGTTGGGAGACTACACTCTCCCGTCTTCGCATTGGCCACACTCGTCTTACGCATGGGTATCTCATGGAGAGGCTCCCTGCCCCTCTCTGTGAGCATTGTCAAGTTCCAGTGTCGACATATTCTGTTGGACTGTCTACTTTATCAACGAGTGTGCAGAATCTACCTCAAACGGCGTCTTCGCTCTACGGCCCTTTCTTTACCTTCCCTTCTTGCTGATGGACCCTCCTTTAATCCTCACTCTCTCGTTGACTTTTTGACAGAAACTGACTTACTACACAAACTCTGAAGATTATACCTTTAGCACCTCCCTCAGTCCCTTCTACCTCGATCTCTTGCTACCCTCTATCCCTGCACTATCCACTGTCCTGCTGCACTCCATACCCTACTAATCATCCATCTCCCTCTTACAACCCATTCTCCCTGCATCCTGCAATAACCTGCAGCGCTGTATGACCCCTGTGGTTTAGCGCTTCTATTTGATTATAATAATAATCAGCTTGTTTGACCAACTCAGCAATAAAGTACGTACAACATTTAAAGTACATTGAGATAAAGCTTGTATACAGAAACAAATTGGGTTACAAGACTGAAATTGAGGGAAGGAACAAGATCATTAACCCTTTCGGGGTCGGTGCCGTACTAGTACGTTTTACAAGCAGGGGTTGGTGCCGTACTAGTACGCGTAAATTCTAGCGGCTTCAAATCGAGGGGAAGAAAGCTGGTAAGCCTGCATATGATAGAATGGGTCTATGTGGTAAGTGTGCGCAGTAGGAAAAAAATTATGCACCTGCATTGCATTGTGGGAGTGGTAATTCAGTACACCTTTGTCACCAAGCCATGCGGTAAGGAATACCTCACTACCTCAGTGTGAGTGGTAGGGAAGGCAGTGGGGGAGTGGGAAGGTGGGGAAGACAGTGGGGTGGGTGGGGAAGACAGTGGGGGTGAGGAAGACAGTGGGGTGGGTGGGGAAGGCTGGCTGGCTGGCTAGCTAGCTAGCTAGCTGGCTCTGTCACACAGGTACACATAAATACATAGTGTAAATAACCTAGGATAAATACATAGTGTAAATTACAGAGGATAAATACATAGTGTAAATTACAGAGGATAAATACATAGTGTAAATTACAGAGGATAAATACATAGTGTAAATTACAGAGGATAAATACATAGTGTAAATTACAGAGGATAAATACATAGTGTAAATTACAGAGGATAAATACATAGTGTAAATTACAGAGGATAAATACATAGTGTAAATTACAGAGGATAAATACATAGTGTAAATTACAGAGGATAAATACATAGTGTAAATTACAGAGGATAGCCCAAAAAAATCCAGACTGGTAATTAATATATCAGGACTCAGATGTGGCAGTGTTGGTTCAATAGTGACTGTCTCTAAGACAGACAGATAAAACAGTGAAAACAAATAAAGGGAAGGCTGAGTATCCTCATTTGTCAAATGTCATCACTCTTGATAAGACGAGGGTAACCCCTGGCTGGCTGGCAGGGAGGGAGGCAGGGGTTGAGGCAGGCAGGCGAAGGCAGTGTTCCTCATTTATCAAATGTCATCACTCTTGATAAGATGAGGCTAACCCCTGGCTGGCTGGCAGGGAGGGAGGGAGGCAGGCAGGCGAAGGCAGTGTTCCTCATTTGTCAAATGTCATCACTCTTGATAAGATGAGGCTAACCCCTGGCTGGCTGGCAGGGAGGCAGGCAGGCTGGCAGGCTGGCAGGCAGGGGTTGAGGCAGGCAGGCTGGCAGGCTGGCAGGCAGGGGTTGAGGCAGGCAGGCGAAGGCATCAAATGTCAACAGTAATTAGTTTAGCGATAATAAATAAGATAAGAGCACCCTCACCCCTCTTCAAATGTCACTTTTGTAATTAGATTAGCGCTAAGACTGACACACCTTCCTTCAATAATAATAATAATAATTATTATTATTATTATTATTATTATAATATTCTCACGTGTATCCTAGGTAATTTACACTTTGTATAATTGTATTTATGTGTTCCTGTGAGATAGACACACAGCCAGCCAGCCAACTGGTCAGCAAGCCAGCCAGCCGGCTGGCCATCCATCCAGCCAGCCAGCCAGCCAACTGGTCAGCAAGCCAGCCGGCTAGCTGGTCAGCCAGCAAGCTAGCCAGTCGACTGGCCATCCATCCAGCCAGCTGTTCAGCCAGCCAGCCAGCTGGTCAGCTAGCCAGCCAGCCAGCCAGCTGGTCAGCTAGCCAGTCAGCTGGTCAGCTAGCCAGCCAGCTGATCAGCAAGCCAGCTGGTCAGCCAGTCAGCCGGCAGTTATTGTGTAGTATACAAGGAGTGTATATATACAAAATATGGTTTATGTTGGTCTCACAGGACATAAAAAGTTACTTGAAAAAATAAAATATTAAAAAATAAAAGAAAAAAGTAGAAAAATAATAAATAAACTATTACCGGCCAACCGGAAGTCACCGATGTTGCTGTCAGCAGTTCAATTTTGGTCAACTTGAAGCCTCCATATCTCCGTAAGTATTGATCGCAAAACATTTTTGTTTAGCCATTTAGATTTAGAAAACAAAACTATAATTTCATAAGATAAAATAATATTTTTTTTTTCCCGAATATTTTTCGACCCTATGAACACGTTTCCGAGAAGGCCTGTCAACCCCCAAAGGGTTAATGACTATATCAAAGTTTACAGTAGCCTTGTGAGATGTTGAACTTTGGTCATGTTGTAGTTTGTAACTAAATCAAGGATTTTGTGCTTATACAAAAACCTTCTATCTGCTGTGATTCATCCAACCCTAATTTCAGCATATGTGATATGATATGTATATAAGCTTAGTCTCATACACTTGAGTTTTCTAAAGGTGACTTTGGTCCACCCACTCCTGAGAAAAGCCTTCCCTCGATTCAGAAAATGTCGCACTATTATTCTGTTTCTAATTTTTTTCTTTCTAAATTGAACATGCTATTTTTGATCAGCTGCTGTGTTGTCTGGAGCAGAATTTTATTTTTCTGCATGTTCAGCCTGTGTATAGACCATTTCTTTGAACTGAGACAGCTTTATTTATAGTTTATGATTTAGTAGTGAATACAGGTACTCCTCACTTAACGACCTACCTGTTTAACGAGCACTCAGACTTACAACCATCTCTCCGACCTGTGTACTGTATGTGTATTTTATTTTTTAATTCCTAGTTCTATTTTTAATACAGTAGAACGTCATTTAGCACGATAGTTACGTTCCTGAAAAAGTCGTGTTAGATAATTTCGTGTTAAATAATTAAAAGAACTAATGGGAAAAATAGGGTTACGTTCCTGAGAGTCCCCAAAAAGCCAAACAAGTTTTTTTTAGACCAACAGATCTTACAAAAATAAAAGTGAATATGTAATTGTAGTTCATTATCGTGTTGTATTATGTTGTTTTTACTGCTTAAGACTACAAATGTAATAGAAATAATAGTATTTACCTTAAATTGTGGGTGCTGGTGTTTGTGGATGATTGTGAAGAGAGTGGAGAGTTATGCTGTGGCCCTACTGGGCTGAGGTGGATAGTAGAAGTTCTTGAACTGAAGTCGATGGTTGAACTGAGTGTCTAACTAAGTCAGTCAAGCCATTCAGTAAGTCAGTCAAGCCATTCAGTAAGTCAGTCAAGCCATTCAGTAAGTCAGTCAAGTCATTCAGTAAGTCAGTCAAGTCATTCAGTAAGTCAGTCAAGTCATTCAGTAAGTCAGTCAAGTCATTCAGTAAGTCAGCAGTCATTCAGTAAGTCAGTCAAGCATTCAGTAGTCCAAGTCATTCAGTAAGTTAGTCAAGTCATTCAGTAAGTCAGTCAAGTCATTCAGTAAGTCAGTCAAGTCATTCAGTAAGTCAGTCAAGTCATTCAGTAAGTCAGTCAAGTCATTCAGTAAGTCAGTCAAGCTATTCAGTAAGTCAGTCAAGTCATTCAGTAAGTCAGTCAAGTCATTCAGTAAGTCAGTCAAGTCATTCAGTAAGTCAGTCAAGTCATTCAGTAAGTCAGTCAAGTCATTCAGTAAGTCAGTCAAGCTCCATTCAGTAAGTCAGTCAAGTCATTCAGTCAGTCAGTCAGTCAAGTCATTCAGTAAGTCAGCAAGTTCAGTCAAGTCATTCAGTCAGCAGTCAGTCAGTCTTCAGTCAGTCAGTCAGTCAAGTCATTCAGTCAGTCAGTCAAGTCATTCAGTAAGTCAGCCGTAAGCTCAGTAAGCTCAGTCATTCAGCCGTGGTCAGCTGCAGTCAGTCAGCGCATTCAGCGTCAGTGTCAGTCTTCAGCAGTCGTCAAGTCATTCAGCTGCAGTCAGTCAAGTGGTCAGTCAGTCGCAGCAGTCTGTCAGTCAGTCGTCAGTCAAGTCTCGTAGTCAGCAGTCAAGTCATTCAGTCAGTCAAGTCATTCAGTCAGTCAAGTCAGTCAGTCAGTCATTCAGTCAGTCAGTCATTCAGTCAGTCAGTCAAGTCAGTCAGTCACACAAACTTATGTTTACATCTTATGTGTACAAAGTAACACTTCATTACGGCCACGGGTTATGTCTTGTCTAATATCTTTGTTTTCTTCGTTAATTCAAGATCAAAACACAATTCACTCTTATTTTATTCTTCACAAACACAGCTGGCTTGTAGCCAGGACTTCTTGACGCGTATGAAATACGTACGAATGCTGGGATGGTGGGGTCCGTGGTGGGTGGGTAAGGCGGGTGGTGTCTGCTGAACCACAACAACAGTAGTAGTAACAAGACTGCTTGTGAGAATGGTTATTTGTTTTTCCTTCCCACAAACTGTAAGTAAGTTTATTCAGGTATACACAGATACAGTTACGAAGATTATCATACATAGCAGCATATGTGTAGAGAACCTAGGATAACCCAAAAAAGTCAGAGTGATAGTATTTCCATTGACTGACTTGGGTTATCCTAGGTTCTCTACACATATGCTGCTATGTATGATAATGTATGTAACTGTACTCACCTAATTGTGGTTGCAGGGGTCGAGACTCAGCTCCTGGCCCCGTGTATCTGAATAAACTTAGTTTGCAGGAAGGAAAAACAACAAATTCCCTTTTCCTCAAAGCATGAGGATTCTTAGGCAGTAAATAACCATGCGCTCAAAATTTTTCCCTCCTGCCGAACGTAATATCATCTTTACGTCGTGTAAGATGATAATGTGTCACAAATCTTAAATCGTGCAATACCGGTAACGTGCAACATAATCTCGTGCTAAATGACGTTCTACTGTATACTAAAAATGTTATAAATGGTGCAAAGGTGACATTAAAACAATATCTAAAGATAGTTGACACAGACCCACTACCAGTACAGTATGCTGTACTTAACAACCAATTTGCTTACCGACCTACTCTTAGGAACGGAACTCAGTCATTAAGTGAGGAGTACCTGTACTTATATAGCAATGTGACTGCTAATTTTGTTGGTAATGATAAGGGATCATTACAGTTGTGGCCCTATGGTGTTTTCAGGGCTTTGTTCTTACCTGGAGTATATACCTGGAGAAAGTTCCAGGGGGTCAATGCCCCTGCGGCCCGGGCTGTGACTTAGCCTTACTGTTAGAGGCCCATGGAATTGATTATCTTTTTTTGCTGACTACTCGAGTCTGCATCTGGGTTCTAAATGTGGAAAATGCAAAACTCGGCTTTACTTCTCTTTTATTGGATATTTGGACTTGGATAGAAAGTAAAAAAAAGGAAGCTAAATGAGGGAGAGACAGATTTTAATCATCAGGAAAAAAAACTTTGATAAGTACATATTGGAGATTTTGATGCCTTTGATTGTGGTAGTGTCAGTCTGCAGCCTGTGGGATCATTGAAGAATCTGGGTGTTTACCTAGATTCTTTATGGTTATTTGTTGGACACACCAACCAAATTTATTTTTTTGTACAGTAATTAAATACAGAAGAAGTTACTAGCCCCATGCTCTCATTTTAGTCACCTTTCATACCTCACATGGCTTATGGGGAGAATTCCAGCCCATTGCCATAGCCAAAGCCATAGCTCTGGCTATATGGTAGTATAAGACTAACATTCTTGAATGGCAGTACCTGCATTCTGAAGGAAAGGGGTGGGGGGATGTTGAATCTAGAGAGTAATCTGATGTAATGTCAGTATATCTCTGGAAAGATGGTGAATGTGTTTACTTATTTGGGTCACCGTATCTTGGCAAACTATCAAATCTTGTAGTTTTCATATTCATAATCTCTACGCAGTCAGACAGTATCTTGATAACCAGCGTATCTTGTTCATTATCCTTACATTCGTTTCCTCTCAGATTGCTTTTTTTGCAATTGTTTGTTTAGGGGTTTGTCTAACTACTTGCTAAAAAGACTTCAGTGTACTTAATCATGCAGCTAGACTGATATTTTTGCTCCAAACAGGTTCCCATTGGTTCCTGCTTGTATGAGTTGCATTTGCTCCCTGTCAAAACAAGAATTTAATTTAAACCCTGTTTATTAACATTTACAGCTATTAACTTTAATGCACCCAAGTATCTTTCTATATTGTTTGTTCCTTTTACATTGGGTTCCGGAATGTTCCTGTGAATTGCTGTGTGGTTTTTAGACTGATTGAGCCTTGTGCTTTTATTTATGCAGCTTCTAAATTGTTCAACAGTATAACCAGTGTTTGTTAAGAGTTAGGAGTCTGTTCATGCTTTCAAGTCACTGTTGAAAGTCCTTCTTTTTTTCTAAAGCTAATGATCCTGATGATCATACTGTCATTCTTCAATATAAACTTAAGTATTTCTTCTTAAAGATAAAAGATAAAGATTTTATTTCTTTGTAAAGTTTACAATGTGTAATTACAATTTTGGTTTGCTAAATACAAAGAAAACCACTATCATGCCGGGGCATTTCGGGCAGACTAATCTTGGTACATAATAACTACTTAAATCTAGACAAGATAAGAGTGGTTAACTTTATTAAAATCTTTATTTAATCTTAATACTAATGCGAGGAAGTCAAGGTGGAGGTTTATAAGAATAATAATCTTGAAGTTCCACATAAAATCAATATTACAATTAATGGTTCAAGCAGTAATATTTCATGGATTGGCAGATATTTAATAAACTAGAGGTCACATAATATAATAACTGATTAGAAGTTGTTTTGGTTGGTTTGGTTAGTATTGAGAGATGAGATGATTTTTAAGCAAAGTCTTCACAGTTGTTGTTGCATTTATTGCTTGGTGTGCAAGTACTTGTGAATTTCTGTAAAGGACAGGTGTGCAAAAATAAGGAAATCTCAAATTATTAATATTATTATTATTAATGAGATAAAATTTAAAGAACTTATTTTCTTGTTTTACGGTCTTCATGCAGGTTCATTTGTTCTATTGACTATGACTAATGTTTATTACTCTTTTGTGTTTGATTAGATATGTAGTTTGAGATTTCTTATGAAAGTTTTAAAAACCAAATTTTAGTTCTATAACAATACCACTGAAAAAAGAAACTTCGTTTTTCTTTTTAGGTCACCCTGCCTCGGTGGGATACAGCTGATTTATAAAAAAATACCATTGAACTGACTCGTGCATATTGCAAGTTAACAGATGGTGTCACTGAGATGCAGCTTCCTTCCAGATTTGTTCTTTAAAATAACTTGTGGGCCAATCATTGTTACCAGTAAAGGCTTCACTTTGCAATCACCACTGGCATTAGCACAAAGCATCAGAGTTAACTTTATTGGACAAACAAATGGCTTTCTCCAGGTAAATGAATGCAAGCCAGTGTAATACAGATGTTTGTGTGAATTGAGTAAGCTTATGAGAGACTTTGAGAGCACTATACACCCAGCAAGCATATCCACCTCCACATTTCTCACATGCTGTTTCAACAAGTTATATCAGTACAGCATTTTTTTTTTACTGTTTACTAAACTATTATAGAAATTCTTTACAGACTCGAGCAGAACACATATTTCATACAAGAAATGAAAGAAATAATATAATTTTTTTAATCGAAACAATGAGCATGGCGTATTGTATGCCCAACATCTCAGAAGTGTCTTCTGAGCACAAGGCAATTTACATAAGGCTGAGAAATAAGTGTATGTATGGTTATTTATTTCATATCACTGAATGGTCCCCATGCATTCGATACTTTACCTGAAAGCACTAGTGTTTATTAATAATAAAACTAGAACAATATGTGCATTATAGTGAGGTCAGTCATACTTAAAAAGCAAAAAACAGACAGGAAATTAGTTTTATATACTTGACAGATGGAACAACCAGTGTGTTTAAGCACAACCAAGACCCAGCAAACCACAGAGGGGGGGTATGCTGGGCATTATTATATGATTATATTAGTGTCATGGTCACTGCATAGTCATGGAAGTACAGTCATACCTCGGTTAGCGATATTAATCCGTCAGAGAGGGCGTATCTGTAATCAAATTTATCGTTATCCGAATCAATTTTCCCCATAAGAAATAATGGAAATAAAATTAATCCGTTCCAGACTTCCAAAAGTAGTAAAATAAAATATTTTTTAGAACTTTTTGACATTAAATAATACACAATTTAATAAACATTAAAGAAATACATGTAAATATAGTACAATAACATGTCACTTACATTTATTGAAGAGTTGTTGATGTGTGGAGGAGGGGAAATGATGGAGTATAGTATGCTAGTGTTTGGAAGGGGAATCCCTTTCCATTAACACTGCATGTAACAAGTTCTTTTCTGGGGTTACTGGCCTTTTTCTTTTAATGCCACTAGGACCAGGTTGAGAGTCACTGGACCCCTCTCTAACAAAAAATCTGTCCAGGGACCTCTGTGTCTGGCGATTCTTTAAAACATCCCTGAAATGGGACACCACAGTGTCATTGTACAGGTTGCCAGCACGGCCTGCAACAGCATGGTTAGGGTGATATTCATCCATAAAGCCTTGCACATCAGTCCATTTGGCACAGATCTCCCTAATCCTTGAAGAAGGCACCTTCTTCCATCTCTGTTCCACCTCCTCCTCCTCTGAACCATTGTCCTGACCTGTGGTCTCTTGTTGCTGTTGAAGCTCTTGCAGATCTTCAGTGGTTAGCTCTTCATTGTGCTCCTCCACCAACTGTTCCACATCCTCACCACTCACCTCCAACCCCCATGGACTTGCCCAGTTCCAAAATTTCTTCCACAACAGGCTCAGGCTCAGGGTTCTGACGCTCAGCCCCAAAACCTTCAAAATCCTTCTCTAGGACACAGTCTGGCCACAATTTTCTCCAGGCAGAGTTCAAAGTCCTGGTAGTCACTCCCAAGCCTTACCTATAAGGTGTACACAATGCAGAATATGTGGTCACATCAAAGCACTTTTGAAACATTGCATTGGTGTAGAGTTTTTTAAAGTTGGAAATGACTTGCTGGTCCATGGGTTGGAGGAGAGGAGTGGTATTAGGGGGCAAGAACTTCACTTTGATGAATTTAAAGTCCTCCACAATTTTCTCTACCAAGGTTGGAGGATGACTAGGAGCATTGTCCATTATCAGGAGGCACTTAAGTGGCAAATTATTTTCCTGGAGATATTTCTTCACACTGGGGCCAAACACGCTATTGAACCACTCTAAGAAAATGTCCTTTGTGACCCATGCCTTTTGTTAGACTTCCACATCACACACAAGTTAGACTTGGTGATACCGCATCTGCCAAACACTGGGATTTTCAGAATGATACACCAGTAAAGGCTTCACTTTGCAATCACCACTGGCATTAGCACAAAGCATCAGAGTTAGCCTGTCTTTCATAGGCTTGTGTCCTGGCTGTGCCTTTTCCTCCTGAGTAATGAAGGTCCCGTTGGGCATTTTCTTCCAAAACGGGAATGTTTCATCACAATTAAACACTTGTTGGGGTTGGAATTGTTCAGCCTCTTATGTACCCCTGGAATTCAGGCACATATTTTTCAGCCGCACTTTTGTCACAACTGGCTGCCTCACCATGCCTCACAACACTATGTATGCCACTTCGATTCTTAAATCTTTGAAACCAGCCTCTGCTGGCTTTAAATTCGATCACTTCAGCACTCGTTGCAGGTATTTTCTTAACGAGATCATCATGCAACTGCTTTGCTTTTTCACATATTATTGCCTGCGTAATACTATCTCCTGCTAACTGTTTCTCGTTGATCCACACCAACAAATTTTCCACATCTTCCAGCACTTGCGATCTCTGTTTTGTGATCACAAATGCACCTTTCGCAACAACAGCTTCCTTGATTTTACGTGTATTTCCCTTGGCCGCGATGGTAGAATAGGCTTTACCATACAGCCTGGCCAGCTCAGTGATACGCACTCCACTTTCATATTTTTCTATTATCTCCTTCAGTTCTACTGTATTTCTGAGCCTTTACCACAGGGCTGGCACTAGGAGCTTTCTTTGGACCCATGGTAGCTTATTTAGCAGTTGCAAGCACTAAAAACAGTGGAATAATGACAATATACAGGTATGAATGTGTGGGTGGTGGTCGCCGCTTGTAAACAATAGCACACTGACGCTCCTGGAGTGCCCGCACAGCTGGGCGCCACGCGGACGCGTCTGGGACGAATATTGTAAACCGAACAATTATCGTAAACTGAGTCAATATTTTGACGTAAAATGTATCGCTAACCAATTTTATTGGTATCCGACGCCATCGCTAACCAAGGAATGACTGTACTGTTTCCACACTAGACTGATGGGAAGAGTCAGTGCTGTTAGTCGTGTACATAAGAAGCACAGTAAGCATTGCTTACTCTTTAAAATTATTTTCTTAAAAAATAAAATGTCTCTTTGAGTTATATATTATTTAATTGTACAGTATAGCATTCTGCATTTTTGTTATTTGTTTGTGAATTTAAACCTTATATTAAAGAGTTCAGACTTTTGGAACTTATTAGACAAGAGCGCTTGCTACTTAAAATTCAGTAGGCTGGCCGAGGCTCGCTGTGAGGTGGAAGGGAAAGAACGTGGTGTGTGCCATCTTTTCCCCTACATGTACTCCAGCATGTAAATCAATTTTTTACATTGTGTTTACCTAAAATATACTGCAATTTGCAGCTATGTTTTAGTGAAAACGTGTTATCTAACAGTCTACTGTAGATAGCTTTTGTGAATTAGTGGTTCTAGAAATGAGTGCATCTGTTGTGTACAGCTTCTCTGCTATGTTTCAAATTATAATTTATTACAAATTTTCATGGTAAAAAAAAAATTGCGAAGCTTTGCTTTTTTCTCAAAAGGAATTATTGCAAAATATTTAAAGCAAGTCAGAATTTCATAGCAAAATTACTGATCATTTACTTAAAAATCTCAAATTCCATTGACCTGTAAAATGTATTGATATGTATTTGCTTGTCTTGACAATGTTTCCACAACCACCCAGTCATACATTTGAAGAAATGCAGAAATTTCAAAATTCTCAGAATTAATGCACTCCTTAAGTTAATTTTAAAATGTTTTGAGAAAAAGTATTTCATCTTTTTACTTTTTTATTCTTGCTTGAAGGTGAACAAATTCTAATGTATTTGCCAAATGTATAATCCTGTCTGCTAATCAAAGTGCTTTGAAAAGTTGTCGTGGATATGTGGGGCTTTACCTAACTTGTTTATAAACTTTTGTAATGTTTATGGCTTTTTCTGTTTACTATTTTGCCGAAAATTGTTATACAGTGATTTTGCTACAGAACTTATTGAAGGATCAAATTATGCAATGCAGTATTGAACTTTCTTGGTCCTGATTTTTTTTCAATAAGACATTGGTATGAATTGTACAAAAAGTGAAATCCCTTTTACTTCATTTACCATGTTATATCATTGCTTGCTTGATGAGTCTCATTTAAAGTTTCCAGGAAAAAACTAACAATATATACAGTAATATAAATATGAAAACTTATTCCACTGCTGCTCAACAATATTTTAACATCTTAAGAAAGTGGCATGTGGCCAGTGATGAATGTAGTAATTGGTATCACAGTTTAATACACAGATGACCTTTGAAAAAGGCTTCATCTACTGAAAACACTTGATATTACAGACTAATAGGGGGTAATGTCTGAGTGTCTGTTAAATCATAATGTTAAAAAAAAAAGTAATAAAATATTGTACTATACATGCATATTTAATATAGTACTGAACACACAATTGATATACTGTAATACAGACTGAAATAAGAAGTTACCTAGTGTATTTTGCCCACAATTTTAAAAGTCTATTATATCGTAGCTTTACTGATATTTAACCCTTAAACTGTCAAAGGGTCTAAAATAAATAAAAAAAATTCTAAAAAAAAATCCCTTATTGTAGAAGGGTAATAAGACAAGAATGAAAGAAATCTTATTATATAGAGATATAAAGGCTTGAAGAAGTTGATCATTTTATGGCAGCACGAGTGTAGCTTGAAGGAAGTTATTATGTTTAAAAAAAAAAATTCAGTTTGTATAATAATTTTTTTATAGATCATGTGTTACATATATCTATTTTCTTATCATATTTCACTTGTATTTATTATTCAATAACACTAAACCAATGTAAACAAATAGATTTACTTCAAAAGCTACTGGGGCTGTGGAAAGAGACAGTAAGGTCACAGACGTTGGTTACTGACAGAAATATGAACACAAATTCTGCTTCCATTTTCTTCCTATTGAAAAAACTTCATAGCTTAATGGTACAGTGCTGAACCTGCTATTACTGGTTCCCACAATACCTTGCACACATTTATATATATATATATATATATATATATATATATATATATATATATATATATATATATATATATATATATATATATATATATATATATATATATACGTATATATAATAGGATGGGGTCCACCTCTAGTGCAAATTGTGGGACCCATAGCCTCGGAGAAGTGGATAAAAAGGCTTCAAGGAAGAATATTTGGATTTCTTCCTGATGCCATTTGAATATTCCACTTCTCCTACCACCCCATCCTATATACACACATACATACATATAAATGCTTTATTAATAGACAGAATACATTTATAGAAAACACAAACATGAACATGAATACAATGGTGTATGTATGTATGTATATATGTATATATATATGTATATATATATGTATATATATATGTATATATATATATGTATATATATATATATATATATATGTATATATATATGTATATATATATGTATATATATATGTATATATATATATATTTTTTTTTTATTATTAATTATTAACACATCGGCCGATTCCCACCAAGGCAGGGTGGCCCGAAAAAGAAAAACTTTCATCATCATTCACTCCATCACTGTCTTGCCAGAGGGGTGCTTTACACTACAGTTATAAAACTGCAACATTAACACTCCTCCTTCAGAGTGCCGGCACTGTACTTCCCATCTCCAGAACTCAAGTCCGGCCTGCCGGTTTCCCTGAATCCCTTCATAAATGTTACTTTGCTCACACTCCAACAGCACGTCAAGTATTAAAACCATATGCCTCCATTCACTCCTATCAAATACGCTCACACATGCTTGCTGGAAGTCCAAGCCCTCGCACACAAAACTTCCTTTTACCCTCCCTCCAACCTTTCCTAGGCCGACCCCTACCCCGCCTTCCCTCCACTACAGATTTATACACTCGAAGTCACTCTGTCTCGTTCCATTCTCTCTACATGTCCAAACCACCTCAACAACCCCTCCTCAGCTCTCTGACAATCGTTTTGGTAATCCCGCACATCCTCCTAATTTCCAAACTCCGATCTCTGCATTATATTCACACCACACATTGACCTCAGACATGACAT
>WNWK01042333.1:0-16030 GCA_009830355.1 Cherax destructor | reverse complement strand
AGGAATAGGAAACTCCCCAGATAGCTGCAATTCTCTTTGAAGAGTTTCGTGCTGTCACATATGGTTCTTTCTTCTCCCTTCTCCATCTACACGGACGGATCAGCACGAAATTTTCCCCCTTCTACTTCTTCTGCTGCATTCTTTGCTGATCTTTCTCTGTGTCAAACCTGGCGGTTAGACCTCGCTCACTCGGTCCTAGCAGGAGAGCTCTTTGCCATTCATCAGGCCTTGGTTTTTGTCCTAGCTCACCTCCCTCCTCAGCCTTTGGTTCTCTTCTCTGATTCCCAGTCTTCCCTTGCACTTTTGTGTTCTGACCGTCCACGGTCCTTACGCGTCCTTGTCCAACAGACGCAGTCTCTTTTCCTACGTTTTTTTGCGAAATCCAGGTTGGAGCATCTCCCTTCAGTGGGTACCTGCCCATGTTGTCATTCGGGGCAATGAAGTGGCCGATCGTGCAGCCTCCCTCGCACATGCACTTCCTACCATTACCTCTCATGCACTGGGTCGCAGTGATTTCACAAGGACTGTCTGGAAGGAAATCCGTCATTTGTGGCAGAAGGAACTGGTACGCTCCCTCTCTACTTCGGCACTGAGTTCTGTCCGATCTTTCAATGGCCCCTGCCCTTGGGCTCACTTTCCCAATCGCTCAGTGGATGTTGCACTGACTCGCCTCCGGGTTGGGCACTCACGACTGGCGGCTCATCTACACCGCCTTCGAATGATGAACTCTCCGTACTGCCCGTGGTGTCCCTCACAGCCTGAGACGGTGGAACACTTCTTACTGTTGTGCCCACGTTATCACTCTGCACGGACTGTTCTCCGTGCGGCCTTGCACATGTTTGGGGTGCAATCTTTAACCCTACCTCTCCTTCTTAATGGGGAGGGGTTTGATCCTCCAGACCGTCAGGAAATATTGGCCTGTACCTGCACATTCTTGCTGGCTTCAGGGCGCATTAAGGACATATAATACGCAGTTATTAGTCTAACATCCTTCCACTTTGGTCGAGGTTCCTTCTCCGAGCGTTGGACGGCAGGGCTCGATACGGCGTATGCTGTCAGTGGCCCTATAAAACCCACACGAAGAAGAAGGCTGGACAGGACCCTCCTGGCTGCTATTTTCCTGGTTTATTGCAGTTTTTGGTGTCATTTTTGGGGGGAAGGAGATGGAGACGTCGCCCAAAAATAAGTCTGGAGAAGCCACAGGTATTTTGGAGACGTATTTGAGGTGTATTAGTGGAGGTAATGTGAGAAGTGATGGGTGTTGCAGGTGTGCATCTCCACCCTTGTTCTCTCCTACTGAAGCTGTTTTGAGAACATAAGATAGAAGGAACACTGCAGCATGCCTACTGGCCCATGCCAGGCAGGTACATCTCTTTTACTGGCTTAAGCCAATGCCCTAACCTAGTCAGGTCAGGTCACATTCACTAAAGGGAGCAGCATGACATCTGACCTTGTAGCACAAGCTGGTCAGGTCAGGTCACATTTACTTAAGGGAGGATCATGACATCTGACCTAGTAGCACAAGCTGGTCAGGTCAGGTCACATTCACTTAAGGGAGGAGCATGACATCTGACCTAGTAGCACAAGCTGGTCAGGTCAGGTCACATTCACTTAAGGGAGGAGCATGACATCTGACCTAGTAGCACAAGCTGGTCAGATTCAACTCACACCCACTCATGTATTTATCTAACCTATTTTTGAAACTTCACAACGTCTTAGCTTCTATGACGGTACTCGGGAGTTTGTTCCACTCATCCACAACTCTATTACCAAATCAGTGCTTTACTATATCCTTCCTGAATAAGAACTTTTCCAACTTAAAGCCATTGCTGCGAGTCCTGTTTAGGCTAGATATTTTTAGCACGCTGTTTACATCCCCTTTATTTATTCCTGTTTTCCATTTATACGCTTTTGTCGTCGCTGGGTAGCCCTTATGGGTTTACTGCATAAGGGGATTACCTACCCGCTTAGGTGATGATAATAATTATAATGATTGTTTACAGGAGGATAATGATGATTTATATAACAAAGGTTAACATTGTTGTGTCTTACGTCTCTTTGTCATCCTGGTGATCCTTTATGTTGCTCCAGAGCTCCTGATCCAAGGTGTTGAAACTCTCCTCTCCCTTCGATCAAACCCTTATTATTCCCCTTTTTACTCAAGTGCTACTTGGCCCTTGTGGGTTTAGTGCTTCACTATAAATTTAATAATAATGATAATGGAGCCTCAAGGGAGACAATTTGATCCTGGTAAAGAGCTCTTGATCCAATGTGTTGGAGTTCTCCTCTCCCTTAGATCAAACCCTTATTATTCCCCTTTTTACCTAAGTGCTACTTGGCCTTTGTAGGTTTAGTGCTTCACTATAAATTTTATAATACAGTGGACCCCCGGTTAACGAAAAAAATCATTCCAGAAGCCTGCTCAAGTGCCATTACCGAACGAATTTACTTCCTTAAGAAATAATGTCACGTACGTTAGTCTATTTCAGACCCCCAAAAATACACTTCCAAACGCACTTACAATATTATACTTACATAATTATACGATTTCCAAGGTGTTCGTTAACCGGGGGTCCACTGTAATGATAATGGAGCCTCAAGGGAGACAATTTGATCCTGGTAAAGAGCTCTTGATCCATGGCATTGAAGCTGCCCTCCCTGCCCTTGGATCAAACATGGGGTCTTTATATACAGCCTCTCCTCACTTAACGACAGAGTTCTGTTCCTAATACCGCGTCGATAAATGAATTCGTCGCTAAACGAGGAGCATTCTGTTATAGTAGTGGGTTTATGTCAACCATTTTTGATATTCTTTTAATGTCACCTTTGCACCTTTGGATTTCTTTTTATACAGTAGTGCTGTATATTGTAATAAACAGAATAGAAGAAATCAGCTCTAATATACATTACAGTGGTACCTCGGTTAACGATGGTCCCCAAACTCTCCCTTTTATGTAAGTTAATTTTTTTAAATGCTTTTGTAAGTGTATTTTTGGGGGTCTAAAAGGACTAGTCTATTTTACATTATTTCTTATGGGGATAAATTCGTTTGGTAATGGCACTTGAACAGCATTCTGGAACGAAAAATATCGTTAACCGAGGTACCACTGTATTTAGGTATGCATACTGGTGAGAGAGCCCGTTGTAAGTCCGAGTTCTTGGTAAATGAATACATTGCTAAGTGAGGAGAGGCTGTACATTGTTCCCTGGACAGAAATCCATTAACATATATAATAAATACTAACAACTCTGTTATTTATCACAAAAAATAATTTTTGCAGATTTTTTGAAGATTTTTTTAGTTAATAATTGGCTAGAAACCAGTATCATTTATTATGTAAATTATTAAGTGGGGTGTGCAATAAAGTTATATTTTGAATAGGAAACAAGCATTATTTTGATAAGTAAACCCAACCGATCCTAGACCACTGAGAAATGGTACAGTGTTACTGACAGGATGTGATAAAAGGAATTTACGTACAGTTCAGGGGTCACTCAGTCTCCTATACAATACAATAGAACCCCCGTATCCACGGATTCAGTTATCCACAGTTTACTGTGGCCCAAAAATACCTCTTAATTTTTGCATAATAATGACCCCCAAAGCATGAAATTAGAGAAGCTGGCAGTTCTTCAAAGCCTAAAAGAAGCCGTCAAGTGCTTCCCATCAGTGAAAAAGTGACAATTCTCCACTTATTGTGCATAATTTATGAATTAAACTTTATAATAGGTATGTATAGGACATATATATAGGGTTTGCTACTATCCATGGTTTCGATATCCACGGTAGGTCCTTGGAGCCTATCCCCCATGGATATGGGGGTCCTATTGTACACTTCACTACACCTTTATTTCTTTTCTGCAGTACTATACACAATGTAGTTTATACATAATAAAGTGTTGTTAAGCACAAAATAAAGCCACTAACATGCTGTTCATATCTAGCAGACTAATACTAATGCTTACACACTGCTAAACAACGTGACATAGGTTACTGAGTAGATTTTGTTTAATGTACAAAAAGTGTACAATAGCACAGTTTTAAGGTAAACTGTTAATTAAATTTATGCAAAGTCTTGATAGTAAATAAATAAGTTTATTTTGGTACAGGTACACATAAATACAGTTATACATATTTAGGTGACTGCAATTATCATACATAGTAACATATGCAATAAGATCACAGTAAACAGGTGATATCACAATTTGCAAAATAACCACTGTGAGAAAATAGTGATTTTTCAAGCACTTTCATGATTTTTCTCATTGTCAAGGACTTGTTCCTTGATAATGTGAGAAAAATTATGAAGTCACTTGCAAATTCACTATTTTTTTAGTGTTTCTTTTATTTTGCATAGTAATATACATGTAAATTACCCAACAGCATAACCCCAAAATTAATCAGACAAAGTGACTTATTTAAAGTGAGATTTTTATGTTATTAAAGTTTTGCCGTTAGTTTAAGTTGTCACTTTAATTATATAGGAACATTATAAAAATTCCATGTCAAAAATTTGTATATTTTTAGGGGGGGGGTGAATCTATTCCTGATTTGATTAAAAATTTAATACTAATTTGATTAATTTCAAAACACAAGTTAGTTGTTTAGCAATGTTATATTTTTGAAGGGGTGTCTCGCTCTGGTCAGGTGAGGAAGAAATCTTCGAAGCTTGCCAACTTTGAATCGCCGGAAGAAATTGACATACGCTTCAAACGCAAGACCGACAGGCCTATAAAGTCCCAGAAGAGTATGAAAATTGGATAGTCTGTGGTGAGTTTACCTGGAGAGAATTCCAGGGGTCAATGCCCCTGCGGCCTGGTCTGTGACCAGGCCTCACGTTGGACAAGAGCCTGATCAACCAGGCTGTTACTGCTGGCCGCACGCAGTCCAACGTATGAACCACAGCCTGGCTGGTCAGGTACTGACTTTAGATGCCTGTCCAGTGTCTGAGTTTACCTGGAGAGAATTCCAGGGGTCAACGCCCCCGCGGCCCGGTCTGTGACCAGGCCTCATGTTGGACCAGAGCCTGATCAACCAGGCTGTTACTGCTGGCCACACGCAGTCCAATGTACGAACCACAGCCTGGCTGGTCAGGTACCGACTTTAGGTGCCTGTCCAGTGCCTGCTTGAAGACAGCCAGTGGTTTGTTGGTAATCCCCCTTATGTATGCTGGGAGGCAGTTGAACAATCTTGGGCCCCTGACACTTATTGTGTTGTCCCTCAACGTGCTAGTGGCACCCCTGCTCTTCATTGGGGGGATGTTACATCGCCTGCTGAGTCTTTTGCTTTCGTAGGGAGTGATTTTCGTGTGCAAGTTTGGTACTAATCCCTCGAGAATTTTCCACGTGTATATAACAATGTATCTCTCCCGCCTGCGTTCTAGGGAGTACAGGTTTAGAAACTTCAAGCGTTCCCAGTAATTGAGGTGGTTTATCGTTGTTATGCGTGCCGTGAAGGTTCTCTGCACATTTTCAAGGTCAGCAATTTCACCTGCCTTGAAACGTGCAGTTAGTGTGCAGCAATATTCCAGCCTAGATAGAACAAGCGATTTGTAAAGTGTCAACATGGGCTTTGCATCCCTGGTTTTGAAGGTTCTCATTATCCATCCTGTCATTTTTCTAGCAGATGCGATTGCTATGGTGTTATGGTCCTTGAAGGTGAGATCCTCTGATATGATCACTCCCAGGTCTTTGACATTAGTTTTTCGCTCTATTGTGTGGTTGGAATTAGTTTTGTACTCCGATGAGATTTTAATTTCCTCACGTTTTCCGTATCTGAGTAATTGAAATTTCTCATCATTGAACTTCATATTGTTTTCTGCAGCCCATTTAAAGATTTGGTTTATGTCCGCTTGGAGTCTTGCAGTGTCTTTAACAGTGGACACTGTCATACAGATTCGGGTGTCATCTGCAAAGGAAGACACGGCACTGTGGCTTATATCCCTGTCTATGTCCGATATGAGGATGAGGAACAGGATGGGAGCGAGTACTGTGCCTTGTGGAACAGAGCTTTTCACATTAGCTGCCTCAGACTTTACTCTGTTGACTACTACTCTTTGTGTTCTACTTGTTAGGAAATTATAGATCCATCTACCAACTTTTCCTGTTATTCCTTTATCACGCATTTTGTGTGCTATCACTCCATGGTCACACTTATCAAAGGCTTTTGCAAAATCTGTGTATATAACATCTGCATTCTGTTTGTCCTCTAGAGCATCCAGGACCTTGTCATAGTGGTCCAGTAGTTGGAACAGACAGGAGTGACCTGCTCTAAACCCATGCTGCCCTGGGTTGTGTAATTGATGGTTATCTAGATGAGTGGCGATCTTGCTTCTTAGAACCCTTTCAAAGATTTTTATGATATGGGATGTTAGCGCTATTGGTCTGTAATTCTTTGCCATTGCTTTACTGCCGCCTTTGTGGAGTGGGGCTATGTCTGTTGTTTTTAGTAACTGCGGGACGACCCCAGTGTCCATGCTCCCTCTCCATAGGATGTTAAAAGCACGTGATAGGGGCTTCTTGCAGTTCTTGATGAACACTTGAGTTCCATGAGTCGGGGCCTGGAGCGGAGTGCATGGGCATGTCATTTATCGCCTTTTCAAAGTCATGTGGCGTCAGGGTAATGTCAGATAGGCTTGCGTCTACCAGGTTCTGTGGCACTCTCATAAAAAATTCATTTAGGTCTTCAACTTTTAGTCTGGTTAGCGGCTCACTAAAAACTGAGTCATACTGGGACTTTAGTAACTCACTCATTTCCTTGCTGTCATCTGTGTAAGACCCATCTCGTTTTAGTAGGGGCCCAATACTGGATGTTGTTCTCGACTTTGTTTTGGCATAAGAAAAGAAATACTTTGGGTTTCTTTCAATTTCATTTATGGCTTTTAGTTCTTCCCGCATGTTGTGATAAAAACACAGGCCTCATTTCTAGGCTTTATTGAACACAAAATCCATGGTACATGTCTGCAACAGAAGAAAATACATCTAATGACTGCTGCTGCAGGACAGGTGATGTAAGGTGCATATGTCCTCAGAAAAGCTATAGCTACTGGCGACATATTTAAGCTTACCATGTAATCTGCATCACGAATGTATTTGTGTAAGAGAGAGACCACACGCCATGCTGGGCCATCGCCGTACTGTTTGTTGTTATTGTAAGGGGCCCCCTGAGGTGGTGCAGTATTGTGTCCTGCTGCGGCTCTCCACAAGAGCGGTATCACTACAATCTCCCCCTTCTAAAATATCAGATACAGTAATCCTCCAAACGGTTAGGTGGGTGACGTGTACGTCCAGACCTTCGTAGCCCTTGAGCCTCTTCACCGGGTTCGGTATTTTCTAGCGGGGTTTGACTATCTACTGGAGCGGCATCCTCTATTTCAATAGGGGTAGCCTGAAAAGGCTTCCCTGGAGAAACCGAAGCATCTTTCGCAACATCTATTGGTGTATCTTGAGATTCCGCACTAACATTGGTTTCAACTGGGGCTAAGTGTCTTGTAGATACAGTAGTCTCTTCACCATTTTGGTAGCGAATGTGGGCATAATGCGGATTAGCTTGTAGGAGCTCTACCTCTTCCACTAAAGGATCCGTCTTGTTCATCCTACGGTGACTCTTCAGGAGAATGGGTCCAGGGTGACATAACCAGGTGGGCATGGAGGCTCCCGTAGAGGTCGAAGTCTTTCAGGGTCTGGGGATATTGCACCTCCTTCCACCACATAACCAAGGATGTTAAGCCTTTTAGTGGAAAAAGTGCACTTTTCTTCATTGTAACTGATATTTTTCTTCTTGGCAGCTTCCAAAAACTTATCAAGGTTTGCATCATGTTCCTCCTGGGTCTTGCCACAAATGGTAACATTATCTAAATATGCGTAAGTTCCCATAAGTTGCTCTTCCTGAATGAGTGAATCCATAATTCGTTGGAAACAGGCTACCCCATTGGTAACCCCAAAAGGGACTCTGGTAAACTGATAGAGGCCGTCACTAGCCTGAAACGCTGTGTATGGTTTATCTTCATTCCTTATAGGGACTTGATGATAGGCACTTCGTAGATCAATTGTGCTAAACACATAGTACTGAGCAATTTTGTTCACTGTATCATCAATTCGAGGTAGAGGGTACCCATCAAGAAGTGTAAATTTGTTGATTGTCTCAGAATAGTCGATAGCCAGCCTCCGTTTCCTATAATCATCCTTGACAACAACGACCTGTGCACGCCACGGAGAATTACTTGGTTCTATAATACCCTCCTTCAGCAGCCTCTGAGTTTCTTTCTCAATGAACATCCTATCTTCATAAGAATAGCGGCGTGACTTAGCTGATATAGGATGACAATCCGCAGTAAGATTCGCAAACAGCTTTGGTGGGTCTACCCTTAAAGTGCTAAGACCACAGACAACGAGAGGAGGCAGTTCACCTCCATATGTTAAGGTAACACTACCATGACGCTTCTGAAAGTCCTGACCAAGGATCACATCAGAGCACAGTTGTGGCAGAACAGCTAAATGTACATCTTGATAATACCTGCCATTAACTCTAAGGTTTACCTTACAAAACCCTAACGTCTGAATAGAGAGAGATGTTGATGCCATGGAAACGGTACCTGATGAGTGATGTACCGTCAAGGAGTGGCGTTTAACTACGTCAAGGTTGATGAAACTCTCTGAGCTGCCACTGTCAATCAGACCATCTACTTCTGTTCCTTTGATGAACACTTTCACAACTGCCTTTGACAGTGAATTTGGAGCAGCCGCAGAAGTCACTGTTGCTAGAGTCGCCTGGTCGGAATGCATAGAAGCACTAGCTCTTGTTGATGTATTAGCACGACATACTTTAGCAAAGTGACCTTTCTTATGGCATTGATGGCACATTGCTTCACGAGCCGGACACTTTGGACGTGGATGTCTTGAAAAACCACAAAAGAAACACTTTGTGCCTGCAGCTGCTGTCACTGAAGCAGGTTCCACGGTAACCTCATTAAAAGAGTCTTGGTCGGGAGTTACAGCACTTACCACTCGAGAAGGCTGGGTAGTACTGTACACTTCAGAATTCTTCTGAGCTGAATCTAATGATCTTGCCTGGTCAAGGGTAGTGGCTAAGTCCAGAGTTTTATTCTCCAATAAACGCTGCCTTATTATTGGTGATTGCAGGCCACTGATAAAAGCATCCCTGATGGACTCTTCACAATACTGAGAAGCTGTCACCGCTCGGAAGTTACAGTCCTTACCTAATATTTTCAATGCTTGAAAGTATTCCTCTAAGGATTCACCAATCTGCTGGCGGCAGTTGCAAGACGATATCGTGCAAAGATTTCATTTGTGGGCTTAATATACTGAGACTTGAGGGCATTGATAGCATCTTCATAGGTATTACACTCAGAAATAACCTCATAGATTTTAGGTGACACAAAGTTGATGAGCAGGCTTAGTTTATCTAGATCTTCCTGAGGAAAGGCTCTCAAGAAGTTTTCGAAAGTCTTAAACCAGTGCTTCCATTCCTGAGCAGCCGTTGATACACTGGGGTCAGAGTCTAGCCTCTCAGGTTTCAGTAAACGCTCCATTTTGCTGTGTAGTCTAGCTCAGAATCGCCACCAGGTAGCCCAGGATATTTGTGTTCAATAAATTGTTGTGATAAAAACACAGGCCTCATTTCTAGGCTTTATTGAACACAAAATCCATGGTACATGTCTGCAACAGAAGAAAATACATCTAATGACTGCTGCTGCAGGACAGGTGATGTAAGGTGCATATGTCCTCAGAAAAGCTATAGCTACTGGCGACATATTTAAGCTTACCATGTAATCTGCATCACGAATGTATTTGTGTAAGAGAGAGACCACACGCCATGCTGGGCCATCGCCGTACTGTTTGTTGTTATTGTAAGGGGCCCCCTGAGGTGGTGCAGTATTGTGTCCTGCTGCGGCTCTCCACAAGAGCGGTATCACTACACCGCATTTCTTGATTCCTGTAAGATTCCTTTAGTTTTAATTCGATGTTTGCTATTTCTCTGACCAGTGCCTCCCTATGTATTTCAGATATATTGGCCTCTTGTAGCTGCTCTGTTATTCTTTGCCTTCGCCTGTATAGGGAGCGCCTCTCTCTTTCTAGTTTACATCTTCTCCTTTTCCTTAAGGGAATTTGCATTGAGCAAACCTCAAGTGCCACAGAGTTAATTTGTTCTAGACATAAGTTAGGATCCGTGATGCTTAGACTATCTTCCCAGTTTATATCATTTAGGATTTGGTTTACTTGATCCCACCTTATGTTTTTGTTATTGACGTTGAAATTGGAGAAGGCTCTTTCGCGACTGATCACATTTTGTCGATCTGGGGTCCCCCTCATGCATGTGTGGACCTCTATTATGTTGTGATCTGAGTATATCGTTTTTGATATGATGACATTTCGTATCAGTTCATCATTGTTAGTGAAGATGAGGTCCAGTGTATTCTCCAATCTTGTAGGCTCTATTATTTGCTGGTTTAAGGTGAATTTGGTGCAGAGATTTAAATGCTCGTGTGTGTGCAAGTTTTCATCTGAGCTGCCTCCTGGTGTTATCTCTGCTACCACATTATTTGCAATATTCCTCCATTTTAAGTGCCTTAGGTTGAAGTCCCCCAGGAGCAAGATGTTGGGGGCAGGGGCTGGAAGGTTTTCCAGACATTGGTCAATTTTCAGAAGCTGTTCCTGGAATTGTTGGGACGTTGCATCCGGAGGCTTGTATACAACCACGATAACCAGGTTTTGATTCTCGATCTTTACTGCTAAAACTTCAACTACATCATTTGAGGCATTTAGTAGTTCTGAGCATATAAGTGACTCTGTGATATACAGGCCAACCTCCCCCTTTTGCCTGTTCACTCTGTCACATCTGTATAGGTTGTAGCCAGGGATCCATATTTCATTGTCCAAGTGATCCTTTATGTGGGTCTCTGTGAAAACCGCAAACATTGCATTTGACTCTGTAAGCAGTCCACGGATGTAAGGTATCTTGTTGTTTGTTGCTGGCTTTAGACCCTGTATATTTGCAAAGATGAATGTCGTTGGATTGGTGGTATTGGTGGTATGGGGGGTTCTTTTTTTCCTGGCACTAATATCTGTTGTTCTGGAGTGGAGGCCATTGACTGTGGTTCCACTCCAGAAATGATTGCAGTTGGTGTACGATTTCTGTCATTTCCTGCCAGCTTTTTTTCCTTCCGTGCGCTAAAAAACCTCTCTCTCTCTGGAGTGGCTTTGGCTACCCAGGTTTTGCCATGGTCTGGATGTTCTGTGTCGTCTTGTACCCTTTAGGTGGTGTGCCTGGTAATATAGGTTATAGCACTGTCTTTCCTGAACTGATGAGTGACACATTTCAGGGTGGAAAAGCTTACAGAAAGGGAGGTTGCATTTTCCTGTTGTCATATGGGCACGGCATTTTCTGGGGTGGTCAAAGTTGCATGTCCCATCTGTTTTCCCAGAAATTCCATGCCTGCAGATACCAAATGCATAATATTTGCATAGGCCTGGTTTGTGTTTGCTTTGTTTTTTTTGTGACTGTGTTCCCTAATGTATTCCCTATTGGTGTGTGTTTTCCTGTCTCATTTCTATCTTCAGCACTAGTGCTAACATCCCCTTTTGTTTCATCTCCAACACTGTCCACCAGGACAACACTAGCACCCTCAGGAGCACTGTCTTCTAGGACAACACTAGCACCCTCAGGAGCACTGTCCTCCAGGACAACACTAGCACCCTCAGGAGAACTATCCTCCAGGACAACACTAGCACCCTCAGGAGCACTGTTTTCTAGGACAACACTAGCTCCCTCAGGAGCACTGTCCTCCAGTACAACACTAGCACCCTCAGGAGTGCTGTCGTTCAAGACAGCCCCTTCCAAACCACCCATCTTATTTTCCCAGCTGTCATACCATGTTGACATGTCTTTTAAGAAGGATCTTTTATTGGTGTTCTTGTCTTTTAATATAGATGCAATTCCCTCATACAGGTGTATCTCGTTTGGGCACCCAAAAACATCTCTCTGAGTTTATGTCAAGGGTGGTCACTGGTTGAAAATCCCTGCATATACCATGGGACCATTGACCACAGAGATTGCAAGCAATCCAGGCCTGTTTTCGTCCCTTACCCTTTCTACAGACTACACAGCTCTTCATGGTGGTGGTCATCTTACAACACTTGACCACTCTCCTAGCTAGCTAGTCTATAATTTCTCGAAGTATTAAGTTGTTTTTAACAGTTTCCAACGAATCCGTTTGAATCCGGTAATTTGTTCACTTATTTCTTGGACGAATCCGGTTTATGCTCACTGTATATTTTAACTAATAACCACCTTAAGGTAGATCTGTCTATTTGTATTGTATCTATTTGTTGTAGTTCTGTTTGGGCGTTTAATAAGGGCATGTAAACCCCGTCATCATATGAATCCAGTCAGAGGAGACCTTGTTTTCAACGAATCCGTTTGAATCCGGCTGTTCGTTCACTTGTTCTTGACGAATCCGGCGAATCCGGATTAGTGGATCACGTATTTGGGCGTATCCAGATTCAACTGTATGTACAAATACAGGTCAGTCATTACAAATCCAGCATCATTGGGACATATTGTTTGAAAATATCCATGTATTCCAGTTTGTTCGCATCATTATCATCAAATATGTGACAGTGTTTCTTTAGGAAGTTTTCTCTCAGGGTGGAAAACTCATCACTAAGTATGATGTCTTCTATATGTCCAACCAAAGAGTCCAACTGCAGAGTATCTTGAGTTTTATCTGATGCCAACACTTCCTCCATCTCCTCCGGCACTCGTTCCATCACTGGCACCAGTGACTGATCACCACTTCCCTTAACCTTTCAATGTGCCCAGCTCGCAAAATACAATAAGGACAAGCGTCTCAGAGAGAGAGAGAGAGAGAACGGAGAAAACTTGTCGCCAATTTGTGAACTGTCAGTATACAGTGGACCCCCGAGTAACGAACACCCCGGAAATCGTACAATTATGTAAGTATAATATTGTAAGTGCTCGTGGAAGTGTAATTTTGGGGGTCTGAAATAGACTAACCTACGTGACATTATTCCTTAAGGGAGTAAATTCGTTCGGTAATGGCACTTGAGCAGGCTTCTGGAATGAAGTTTTTACGTTACTCGGGGGTCCACTGTAATATTTATTTGTGCTGTGTCAGACCCATAATACCATGGCTGGAACAATTATCACTCAACCCAAAATACTGTGACTGGAATAACACCCACCCCACAATACCTTGGCTGGAACAACACCCAACCCACAGTACCATGGCTGTAACAACACCCAACCCACAGTACCATGGCTGTAACAACACCCAACCCATAGTAGCATGGCTGTAACAACACCCAACCCACAGTACCATGGCTGGAGCAATACACAATTCACAATACCATTGCTGGAACAACACCTAACCCACAATACCATGACTGGAACAACACCTAACCCACATTACCATGGCTGGAACAACACCCAACCCACAGTACCATGGCTGGAGCAACACCAAACACACAGTACCATGGCTGTAACAACACCCAACCCACAGTACCATGGCTGTAACAACACCCAACCCACAGTACAATGGCTGTAACAACACCCAACCCACAGTACCATGGCTGTAACAACACCCAACCCACAGTACCATGGCTGTAACAACACCCAACCCACAGTACCATGGCTGTAACAACACCCAACCCACAGTACCATGGCTGGAACACCCAACCCACAGTACCATGGCTGGAACAACACCCAACCCACAATACCATGGCTGTAGCAACACCCAACCCACAGTATCATGGCTGTAACAACACCCAACCCACAGTACCATGACTGTAACAACACCCAACCCACAATACCATGGCTGTAGCAACACCCCCTCTTTAAGGGGGCTCCTTGTCGCGGTAAAGAGGCTATCGGTCTGAGGAATTGGACCTCTTGGTCTTCTTCCTCAGACCGAACCTAATTACCCCCCAATCCCCCCAATCTCCCCTCCCTTTTTGCCATCTTCCCCATCCTCCCTTTTCCCTTTCCTCCTCCTCCTCCTCATCCCTCCCTTATTTCCTTCCCAGTTTTACCCTGGGAGCTTCTCTCCTCAGGCATTTTAGTTCCTAGGTAGGGGGAAGGGTATCGTGGTCCATCCCATTCCGTTGAGGTCCTTGGCGGTGCTGTAGTTTGCCGTGGAATCTGGATCGCCTGGGGATGTCCCGATCCCTCTCCGGTCACCCGGGGGGTGGCCATGGGTATCTTTCGGGCGACGGGTGTATCTCTGGAGGCCACCTTTCGGATTCCGGGGATGGTGGCCGAAGGCGGTATGCTTTGTGGCGGATATCCGGCTGCCCTCTCTTTTGTCCGCCGAGATGGCTCGGTGGATGTGAGGTTGCTATCCCGGATTGCTGGTTTACTGGCATGAAGGGTAGGGTATGGCACGGGTTCCATGCAGCATCTGCACTACTTGCGGTGTTGAGGTCCTCTTGGGCGCGGAGGGGGATTAACGCTCCCTTTCATTCCTCTTAGGAGCTATTCCTCCACGTTTCCCCCTTTTTTTTATTCTTTTTTTTATTTTTATTTTATTTTCTTCTTTCTTTTTTTTCTTAAAAATAAAAAGAAAGAAGTAACCTAACCATGGCTGACCCAATCCATGAACCCACTACCCCCGGGCCCCTTCCTGATACCACACCCAGTACTGACCCTGCCTCGTTAACGGACAACTCTTTGGACACCTCTCATGCCCCTGTACCTCTTGCTGGTGCTGGTTCGTCACCTGCTTCAGGTACCAGGGACCCGACTGGCCCATTCGATACGTCTGACCTTCGCTCTTCTCTGACCTTGATTCCGGCTTCTCCCTCGACGGTGCAGCAATTTTCGAATCGCTCGCCCGTCTCCCATCGGACCACCCCCGGTCCCACACCCAAACGACCAAGACCCACACATGACGATTCGACACTTCCTTCTCGTTCATCTCAGAAACGACCAGCTCGTCATGCACTCCCCTTAAACTCTCTGTTTCAAACTACTCAATGGACGAAGTTTTTTACTCTGCGACCGACTTCTCCTAATACCTATCTTTCAGACCATAGTATTGGTAAAGCTCTGCTACGCCATGTTGGTAAAGACATCTCATTTCACGCTCTCAAGAGCGGCACTCGCATCATCACGGTCCAGATTGCTGGCCAAGCTCGCGATCTTTCTCTTCTTACAACCATAGATTCTGCTCCTGTTACTATTGACAAGCACCATTCCCTCAATTCTTGTTGTGGTTCTGTCATTTTGCCCCACACCATTGTCCAACGGAATTTCCAGACATGTGGTGATGACATTTTCGAGCAGCTTGAGCTCCAAGAACTCCCTATCCTTAAAGTTGACACTTTTGTCCTCCCTGCCAATAAGCGAAGACGTTATCCTTGCAATATAGCTCGTTTAACATTTGACTGCCGTGAACTACCACCTTCGGTTTACATTGCAGGTCAACGTTTGCAAGTCCGAAAGGTGACCCCTACACCGCAACAGTGTAGAAACTGCTGGTGTTTTGGTCATCCAGCGAAATATTGCAGGTCCATGGCCGAATGCCCAGTCTGCGGTGCTGACGACCATGCCAGTTCTTCTTGTACTCTACCTCTCTCTTGCCTTAACTGTCATGAGGCACATCCTTCGTATTCTCGCCGTTGTCAGGTTTACCTGAATGAGCGGGAAATCCGTTGTCTCAAAGAGGCAGAAGGCTTCTCATATGCTATGGCCGTCTCTCATCTACGCCTTCAAGGAGACTTCCCGCATTTCCTATTCTCGGATTGCTAAACGTCGCCCGCTTCTGGGGTCCCAACTTCCACGGCTTCCTCTGTGGTCGCCTCATCCTCAATCACCCCTGTCTCGAATCCTTTTGATATTCTTGGCTCCGAGGTCCCTACCTCGGCTTCCCATACTGTCCACACTCCTTCCTCTACTCACTCGCACAATTCTGAGTCTACACGTCCTCGTCCTTCACCTAAACCTCAGCGCCCCCTTCTCATAAGCCCGGCAAAAATCCCTACTGCCAGGTTC
>WNWK01042332.1:0-16031 GCA_009830355.1 Cherax destructor | reverse complement strand
CAGGAGATACTGTGATATGTAGACTTCTTTGATGTAGGAGCTGGTAACGTGGTCGGTCTGGAGGCTGTTTGTTTGCTTGAAGCTCATTCTCTATAAATCGTAATTCGGTAAAATTACCACCCGCTGCTCACCACTTGTCGGGGTTTGGGGAGAGATAACGAGGTCCAAAGATACTCCTTGTTGGATGGTTCACGTATATTTACAGTAATTAGAGGAGAGCCCGCACACCTCTGTCTCCCCGTAGGTCCTAACGGGGGGGCAGTCTGCCTATGATAGCTGTCACATGCTGAGCCTCTGACGTCAGCGGGTACCGTGACGCTCACACGCAAAGGGACAGCTTTATAAAGATATACTAAACAAGTGTATCTATGATACTGACACGACACACTGTCACCTCCAAGATACCTTAAGAAGCGAGCTTTCACCACTGTCACTTCCACAAGATACCTTAGGAGCGAACTTTCACCACTGTCACCTCCACAAGATACCTTGAGGAGCGAGCTTTCACCACTGTCACCTCCACAAGACACCTTGAGTAGCGAGCTTTCACCACTGTCACCTGCAAAAGACACCTTGAGGAGCGAGACTTTCCCACTGTCACTTCCACAAGACACCTTGAGGAGCGAGCTTTCACGACTGTCACCTCCACGGGACACCTTGAGTAGCGAGCTTTCACCACTGTCACTTCCACAAGATACCTTGAGGAGCGAGCTTTCACCACTGTCACCTCCACTAGATACCTTGAGGAGCGAGCTTTCACCACTGTCACCTCCACAAGACACCTTGAGGAGCGAGCTTTCACCACTGTCACCTCCAAAAGACACCTTGAGGAGCGAACTTTCACCACCGTCACTTCCACAAGACACCTTGAGGAGCGAGCTTTCACGACTGTCACCTCCACGGGACAACTTGAGGAGCGAGCTTTCCCCACTGTCACTTCCACAAGATACTTGATGAGGGAGCTTTCACTACTGTCACTTCTACAAGATACCTTAAGAAGCGAGCTTTCACCAATGTCACTTCCACAAGATACCTTAAGGAGCGAACTTTCACCACTGTCACCTCCACAAGATACCTTGAGGAGCGAGCTTTCACCACTGTCACCTCCACAAGATACCTTGAGGAGCGAGCTTTCACCACTGTCACTTCCACAAGATACCTTGAGGAGCGAGCTTTCACCACTGTCACTTCCACAAGATACCTTGAGGAGCGAGCTTTCACCACTGTCACTTCCACAAGATACCTTGAGAAGCGAGCTTTCACCACTGTCACTTCCACAAGATACCTTGAGGAGCGAGCTTTCACCACTGTCACTTCCACAAGATACCTTGAGGAGCGAGCTTTCACCACTGTCACTTCCACAAGATCACCTTGAGAAGCGAGCTTTCACCACTGTCACTTCCACAAGATACCTTGAGAAGCGAGCTTTCACCACTGTCACTTCCACAAGATACCTTGAGGAGCGAGCTTTCACCACTGTCACTTCCACAAGATACCTTGAGGAGCGAGCTTTCACCACTGTCACCTCCACAAGACACCTTGAGGAGCGAGCTGTCACCTCCCTGGGTTTATTCTAATTGAATAATAATTAAAGTAATAATAAAAGTAAGTAAAATTTTACAGATTAGTTTATGTTTGTGGTTGTGTTTACGAATATTGCTATAACAATTGTGGAAGTTTTTTAAGAGGACAGTGGATCACCAGATCAACCAGACTGTGATGGTTGAACAGGCAATCAATAACAAAGCGTGTTCCTCCTGCAGGTTTTCCCTGGGGTAAGGGGGTGGGGAGGTAGAGAACCTGTGTTAACTAGTCGCTGGTCACTACTGTGTTAACTAGTCGCTGATACTACTGTGTTAACTAGTCGCTGGTCACTACTGTGTTATCTAGTCGCTGGTCACTACTGTGTTAACTAGTCGCTGGTCACTACTGTGTTAACTAGTCGCTGGTCACTACTGTGTTAACTAGTCGCTGGTCACTACTGTGTTAACTAGTCGCTGGTCACTACTGTGTTAACTAGTCGCTGGTCACTACTGTGTTAACTAGTCGCTGGTCACTACTGTGTTAACTAGTCGCTGGTCACTACTGTGTTAACTAGTCGCTGGTCACTACTGTGTTAACTAGTCGCTGGTCACTACTGTGTTAACTAGTCGCTGGTCACTACTGTGTTAACTAGTCGCTGGTCACTACTGTGTTAACTAGTCGCTGGTCACTACTGTGTTAACTAGTCGCTGGTCACTACCGTGTTAACTAGTCGCTGGTCACTACTGTGTTAACTAGTCGCTGGTCACTACCTGTGTTAACTAGTCGCTGGTCACTACTGTGTTAACTAGTCGCTGGTCACTACTGTGTTAACTAGTCGCTGGTCACTACTGTGTTAACTAGTCGCTGGTCACTACTGTGTTAACTAGTCGCTGGTCACTACTGTGTTAACTAGTCGCTGGTCACTACTGTGTTAACTAGTCGCTGGTCACTACTGTGTTAACTAGTCGCTGGTCACTACTGTGTTAACTAGTCGCTGGTCACTACTGTGTTAACTAGTCGCTGGTCACTACTGTGTTAACTAGTCGCTGGTCACTACTGTGTTAACTAGTCGCTGGTCACTACTGTGTTAACTAGTCGCTGGTCACTACTGTGTTAACTAGTCGCTGGTCACTACTGTGTTAACTAGTCGCTGGTCACTACTGTGTTAACTAGTCGCTGGTCACTACGTGTTAACTAGTCGCTGGTCACTACTGTGTTAACTAGTCGCTGGTCACTACTGTGTTAACTAGTCGCTGGTCACTACTGTGTTAACTAGTCGCTGGTCACTACCGTGTTAACTAGTCGCTGGTCACTACTGTGTTAACTAGTCGCTGGTCACTACTGTGTTAACTAGTCGCTGGTCACTACTGTGTTAACTAGTCGCTGGTCACTACTGTGTTAACTAGTCGCTGGTCACTACTGTGTTAACTAGTCGCTGGTCACTACTGTGTTAACTAGTCGCTGGTCACTACTGTGTTAACTAGTCGCTGGTCACTACTGTGTTAACTAGTCGCTGGTCACTACTGTGTTAACTAGTCGCTGGTCACTACTGTGTTAACTAGTCGCTGGTCACTACTGTGTTAACTAGTCGCTGGTCACTACTGTGTTAACTAGTCGCTGGTCACTACTGTGTTAACTAGTCGCTGGTCACTACTGTGTTAACTAGACGCTGGTCACAACTATGCAAATTGGTCACTGGACTCAAGTGTTCACAATAAGCTGCTTTTCACGTGTTCTTCAAATGTTACCACCACAACTGTCTGCAATTAAGGCACCTTCATATTACCTGGAATATACCTGTAACGGGTCAACGAAGCTATTGCTGCGGCGGGTTGCCTGCTGACCCACCCATCCATCATAATCCCACGTTTCATTTTTCTCTATTTTTTTCTACATTAATTTTCGTAATCAGTTTTTTTTTACTACACTTAATCAAATTATGAAAATTCTTTTGGACTTTTACATTCGTTTAGATTTCCTAATTTCCATTAGTTTTTTTGCATTGTCTGAAAACAGAATCAAGTAATCATACCATTTTTTCTTGAATTATTAATACAAAGAATATTGAAGGGATATCAGCAGACACAGGTAACGTAGCAGAGTCAGACTCCCAGAGGGGACCTTAGGCCTAGTGTGCCGTGTGTAAATAACAATAATATTAGAACTTCTTGTCAGAGGAAAGAAAGTCTCCCTGATTATAGTGTCATACATAGTGTTATAGTGTTTATCACAGTGGTACCCTAGTGTATACATAAGACACCATAATAAATGTAAGGTGAAAATTAAGGCTAATTTAGGCCTAAAGAGGCAGGTACATGTAGTAAACAGTTGCCAACAGTCGCCAGGACCCTACCATGCAGGTCAGCTCGTATTAATAATCTTCTAAGCCTGCCAGTGTACCCGACCAATAATCTAGTGAAAAAAATTCCTAGTGAAAAAAATTCCTATTGAAATACGAAAAGTTGCATAATGTTGAGTAAATACGAAAAGTGTCGAGTGTTTCAGAAATACGATAAAGAGTGTCAGTGATCGTCTACAACAACACTTTTATCATCCAGAAACCTCTACAGTGTTGCCGTAGCTAATAACAAGTAACAAATTGATACTTATTGTGAAGGAGTGACCAACATTAGAAATTTCTTCCATTTTGAAATACGAGACGTATACAGTTTGTGGAAATACATTAAACCTCCAGTAATGTTCACCAGTCAACAACAGTGATACAATAGCATTTCTTGTGGTGGAGGTGGAAAAAATCTAGGAAAACTAAATATGTACAGTGATCTATAAGTGCCCAAAACTTCAGGCTGAAGAAAGGTTACCAGAGGCCACCGACCGTTCGTCATAGTAGGAGCTGCCAGAAGCCACCGGCTGCTCCAACACGCAAGTTATACTTTTTTGTATCAAACTGAACACATATTACACTGTTAAATATTTTTCCAGTAGTCCTTTGCATGAGCTAGTCCAAAATTCCGACTGGATAGGTTCAAAATAAATGATCCACTAATCTGGATTCGTCCACATTCACCGGATTCGTCCAAGAAATAAGTGAACCAATGACCGGATTCAAACGGATTTTTTGAAAACAAAATATCCTCAGACCGGATTCATAAGCTGACGAGGTTTTACTCACCCTCATCAAACACCCAAACAGTAAGTGCAACAAATAGATAAAATTCAAAAAGACAGATCTACTTTTAAGGTGGTTATTAGTAAATAATATACAGTGATCCACTAACCGGATTCGTCCGGATTCATCCAAGAAATAAGTGAACAAATGACCGGATTCAAACTGATTCGTTGGAGACAAGGTATCCTCTGACCAGATTCATAAGCTAGCTGGTTTTTACACGCCCATATGGGTATTTGTATATATACACGTACATAAAATCTTTTTTATAAAAAGCCTATCCTCGCCCACCAAATCGGAAGAACTTTTAAAGACAACTAAATGCTTCAAGAAATTATGGACTAGATAGGTAGGAGAGTTGTCAAGTGTTGTAAGATGACCACCACCACGAAGATCTGTTAAGTCTACAGAAAGGATAAGGGACGAAAACAGGCCTGGATTGCTTGCAATCTCTGTGGTCAATGGTCCCATGGTATATGCAGGGATTTTAACCCAGTGACCTCACTTGACATAAACGCAGAGAGATGTTTTTGGGTCTGCCCAAACGAGATACACCTGTGTGGAGAAAATTCTCCAAAGGAGGGGGGGGGTATGCGCCCTTACTACCCTTGTTAAGGGCCCCACCCTTTCCACCCTGAGGAAGGGGCCAGACGTGGCGAGTCTGGGTGCATAAACAAATTAACACAGACCAGATGTACTGACCACAGTGTGTCACGTGGTCTGACCAAGTAGCAGTGAGTGTATGTGAGTTAATAGACATTTGAGATAAATGTAACTCTTTGCCGTAACAGGAAGATTACAGTAAACTGTTGTATTAGTTTCTACACTTGAACATTGCAATCATGTGTTCCAGGGCTCTAAAAATTTAGGGAACACAAACATTTGAATTGCCACTTGTAGCAGTATGTAGCAATTGTTGAAATTGTGCTGATCACAGCATGCTGGGCACCACGAGGCACCACGTGGCTGCATGAGGGGTTCACGAGGCTGCAAAAGGAGTCAGATTGAATACGGGCTCTGAAGAGGTCATACGACATGAGGGGTCATACGGCGTTAGGCAACGTAACTCAACAAAGACATTAGTCGTACTTGTCCGTTATTCTAATTTAATCTCCACTAACGTCTGGAAATAAGATAAGAACTCTGTTCCAGCGCGTTTAGTGAATAAAATCGAGGTATATTCAAAAGTGTGCGCAGCTTCTGATTACTGCAAAAAACAAACGTAAAGACAATCGCAAGTGAATTCCATCGAAACAAGACGGTGACTTATCAGCGGCATTCTACAATCAAGACAGCATTTCTGCCGTATATGGTGGAGCCAACACCATCGCTCACGTTACAAGAGCAAGGTATGTTTTTATGTTCTTGTCAGGCAGGGGACTGCGCAGTTCTTGTATTTCAAGAGCATCAAAATTTACATATTGACGGCGGTTATGCGTGGACTTTTAAGTCCAAACAAGTGAGTAAACCGCCTTTCAGTCCATTCAAGACTGAAATATGGGCATATGCTCCTTTTGGGCAATAATTATACTCAGTTGATGTTTACCTTACAGCCCTGTGGAGAATGAGGCCATAGATGGATCCCCTGAGAAGGTGTTGGGGACGGCTGCGACATCTTGGGTTCATCAATAAGCTAAGTAGCAAGCTTTACACTTACAGTACATTATCATAGGAGCACATTACTCCACAACCTGTATGAGAAAATTACATCTATATTAACAGACAAGAACACCAATAAAAGATCCTTCTTGAAAGACATGTCAGCATGGTATAACAGCTGGGAAAATAAGATGGATTGTTTGGACGGGGCTGTCTTGGACAACAGTGCTCCTGAGGGTGCTAGTGTTGTCCTGGAGGACAGTGTTCCTGAGAGTGCTAGTGTTGTCCTGGAGGACAGTGAGCCAAAAGGAGATACTGGCACTGGTGATGAAACAGAGGTACAAAATAGCTATACTGCTGGAGATAGAACAAAAGGGGATGATGCCTCAGGGAATAGTGTCGACACACTACCAGCAAAACCTGGTGGAAACAGTGGAATCCATACTGGGTGATAGATAGGGAGGAAACAGAAAACAATGCACCAACAGCAAACGCAGCTACAATTAATCCTAGCAGACAGTATTACAATCTATGCAAATTCTATGCCTTGAGTATCTGCAGGCATGGTATATCTGGTAAAACAGGTGAGACATGCACCTTTGACCATCCAAAAAATGCTGCAACCACATGACAACAGGAGAGTGCAACTTGCCTTCCTGCATTTTATTTCACCCAGAAATGTGTCACTCATCAATCCATGAGTGAAAATGCTACAACGCATACTGCCAGGCACATCACCTAAAGGGGACAACAAGACACAGAACAGCCAGACTATGGGAAACAAAAGAAGGGTACCGTAACCTCTCAAGGGACAGAGGATTTTTAGAGCCAAGAGGGAAAAAAGACTGGCAAGTAATGACAATAATCCTACACCAACTGAAAACATTTCTGAAGCAGAGGTACGGGCATTGGCCTCTACTCCAGGACAACAGATATTAGAGCCAGGAAATAAAACCCCCCTAAAATGGAGTATTGACATGCTGGCGGGAGAATTATCTGTAAAAAAATTGCATTTGTGGTCACAGTGGTGCCTGTGTTAACCTCTCTATGGTGTATAAATATACCTAGTAGGGTGACTCTTATTATAACCAGCTGGCCTAGTGGCTTACGCGCTGGCCTGTAGTTTCACGACTCACTCGCCGCGAGTTCAATTCCCGCCCGTGTTATGGTTTATATCTTAGTAATATTGTCGCATAGAAATTTATCGTCGTCTTTATGTCTGGGGGTTTGTCAATCACACCAATATTAGCTTTTCACATCCCTCAAGAAACAATATAGACATTCACACACCAAGCTGACCTAAACATTCATTTTACTTGCATCTCTTAACCTCAAAGGAGGTTCCTTGACGCCAGTGAGGGTCTCTTGATCCAAGGAATTGGATCTGTGATCCAATTCCCTGAATTGAGCCAGAATGCCTTCCATCTACCTCCCCCAAAAAAAAAAAACAGGCGCTGTATAATTCCTACTGGTTTAGAGCTCCCCTATAATAATAATAATAATAATAATAATAATAATAATAATAATAATAATAATAATAATAATAATAATAACTTGCATCTCTTAATGACAGGTGGATCAATTGTATATTTTATGTGATACAGATAATCCAGGTAATCTTCTAGTGTGTAAATATAATCATGAACCAGTTATTAAGAGACTTTTTTTACATAATATATATATAAATTTTGAATCATTCTCCAGCTTCTATATTTACACTGATATAACACCACTTTAGTCACACTCTGGATTTAAGGAAATTTAAATTTTCTTAAGTTTTAATTTAATTCCGGCTTCTGCCAGTATTAGTGAGACACATGAAAGAGGCAGAGAGAACGGGGGGGGGGGGATCATTGTAGTAGCTGCCTCGTAGCTCAGTCATATAATAACAATCGAAATTTCTACAAGTACATGCTACAGCTATTACAATCCAAGCTGACATCAGTGACGTACTATATAAAAAGCTCCTGGTTATACAGAGCATTTCCAGCAACTTAGGTTAATCTTCTTCCCCAGGATGCGACCCACAACAATCGTCTGACACCCAGGTACCAACTTACTACTGGGTGAACAGGTACAGCATCTCGTGCAGGGATCGACTCCGGACCTCAGAGTGTGAGCTGAGGACGCTATAGACCAATCCACGATCATTCGTCTTACATCCAAAAGAACCTGAGTTAAATATGGTGAAAACTGGACGAACAGAAGTCTTCTAATATCTGTTGCCTCTATTCACCTAGCAGAAATTAAGCACCATTTGACTGAAATTAAGTCATTTGACTACTTTGTAGTATCCTGAGGAAGGACCTAAGGAATTTAACTCTGAGGTATTTATGGGTCATTTATGCTTTTAGAGTCGATAATCTAAATAGTCTTCTTCTGTTCCTTTCCTTGTTTATTCCGTTCTACTAATTGTGTCCGCTAGGCATTGCTTGCTCTTAATGGTTCTCCCAAATTGAAATAAATCACTTTGTCTGACTTTTTTGAGTTATCCTAGGTAATTTACTCATATGTTATTTTGTATGATAATTTGTGTAACTGTATTTATGGGTGCCTGTACCTAAGTATACTTACTAAGTAACTCTGGCAGTAGTGTGTTGTGTGTTGTGGGAAAGTGTTCATGTCTCAGCAGTTTGGGAGGAAGGTCAGGTCCATTATATGATATGTTTGGTGTCCGTCGTATGTTTTCATTGTTTTCAATAATTTTCATGACTTTCTTGTTACAGGTGTCTGGAGAATTTTAAGCTGCTAAAACTTTCATTCAAAGTTTATAGAAAGTGACATAAAAATAAGAATTCATAATATTTTTAACTGTGACACCGTGACAGAAATTGATATGAACTCATGATTTTCTTAAATGTTTAATATTTACAACTTCTACTTTTGAAAAAGAGTAATAGACCGTTTACTACCTTCACACTGGACAGTTACACTGTATGTATACCGCAAACACTCCCAGCTCTCGTAGTGTAGTGGATATCACGTCTGCTTAACACGCAGAAGGTCCCAGGTTCGAGCCCTGGCGAGAGCAGTAAACCGCAGTTGTTTCACGTATCCAACATGATATTTATAACTAATTTTTTCAGTATTTTTCTACTTTAATTTAACTGAAGACAGGTGAGTGCCTTTCCCACCATAAGTATTTACTTTACTAAAAAGATTCAGGGTATATATATCGAAGGATATATATTCTTCAGGGTAAATTGTGAGTTTATGTTAATCCCAGTTTAAGGTATTAAATTATTCTTGATATTGTCGCATATGTTAATTTTTTTCATTAATGACCCACGTGAGGTCAATACATGCTAAATTAAAAGTGTTGTTGAAGCCTCACGACCCGAGAGAGGTATTCTTCTTATTCCATTACTACTGTCCACTGTACCTGAGTGTATGCATGACGCATAGGATCTCTTACTCAAAACTTCAAGAAGAGAAGCTGCAGTTCAACAACTCCGTCATGAGACCCAGTAGCTATAACTCAACCTTTTTAACTGGTCAGGGAACTGGAGATCAACATGCTGATGATGAAGCCCAGGAATAGTAATTGAATATTCTCATGAAGCTCAGGAGTTGAAACTCAACTTAGTCAATCATTGTTAAAATATAATCATAGGAAACAACGATGGTGATGTTTGTAGAGTTCTGCACAGTATACTGTCTGCATACATCACACAGATGGAGAAAATCAAACAAATTTCAGTGTCTGTAGGATCCGATGAGTAGTATCCCCATATTCCATAACCCCAATCCTCTGTGCCTCAGTGAACGCGACTGGAATAGTGCAGAGTGCGGCATAAGTTTATAAAGCAGATAATGAATAGTTTTGAAGGTTTGAAGGGAATTAGAAGAGGTGTTCACAAGGTATCCTATGGAAATTAATATTTAGATTTCTTCATTAATAATGGTAAATTAGGACATATACAGACCAAAATCCTAAAATTCACTTGTATATTAAGCTTGAAGTCAGTCAGTTGTTGCGCTATCAAGTAATCAACAAGGAAGGATTGAAATAATCAGGTGTGACTCTCAGAAATGATCGCATTGAAAGTGTATTTCAATATTTACAATTCCAATAAAAATAAAATTGAATTTTCGCAAAACAAAATCAGTCGAAACTTTTCTCTAAGTAAGCGTCAAGCATTAAAGAAAGTATTTAAGTTTTTTATAAGCTTATCAGTCATAACATATCAATTTGTGACAATACTCTTGAGAGCATGTTGATGTTATAGGCACATAAAAAGAACATTATGCTAATTTAGTCCAGGATGATAATGGAGTTAAGTTAAACACTGTGACTAATTTCTGATCACAAGAAACATTCTCCAATTATTTCACAGAAAAAAAATGATTAAGAAGACTGAGAACTGATTCCATTCATAATTGATATATTTTAATAGCAAAAACGCTAATAATTGTTCAGGACCTGAACAGTCACTACTTACTGGGATATCATCTATGCCTTCTTGTGTAAAGACTGACAAGAAATAACAGTTAAAAAGAAAACATATTTCCTGCTCATTATAAGTAAACTGCCAAGCCCCAGAGGTCATGTTATTCCCCAGATTTTTTTCCTATACACTTGAAAGACCCTTTTTGGAGTTGTCTTTGATTCTCTAGCTACTTTAATTTCGTATTTGCGTTTAGGCCTTCTAATCCCCTTATGTACCACTCTTTCATGATGAATGTATTGGCCAAAAAGGTTATCTTGTCTTCTCTATCCTAATAGATGCTTCAGTCTAAATTCATTAATTTGGAATCTTTTATATTTCACCTAATTTCTCTCTGGAGAGTAAATATTTTTTGGAGCACATTGAACATTATTGTAAGTATGAACTTTATCAACAAACTACATAAACCCAGTCGAGACCATACAAATGTTTCCTATGTCCGTCATAATTAACAGAACCAAAAAATCTGGGACTTATATTGAATTATCCATATTATCATATTCGTCAAGCTCTTCAGTGATCTCTAGATTATTTATGAGGTGGTTCCTTTTATGACAAAACCAGATTGAGCATATTTTGTTAATATTTTTGGCTCTCCAACAAACTGATTCAAAAAGTAATCCCGAACATTGGAATCCATATTACCGATCAGAGAAGTCCAGTCACTTTGACAAAAAATAAATCATGTACTATTACTACATTGTCATGTTTAAAACCCCTAACAATTTCGTCACAAAGTAGTCTCTCTCTGACTCTTTCTAAGTTTGTTTCTGATCGATGGATCAGACACAGATTCCATCTATTTTTTTAGTGTTTTTATGCAAAAAAATATTTTCCCGGAAATATAGCGATACCTCAACCCCCTTATTGTAATTTCTATCAACCTCAAACAACTTTAACTCCTCAACTTAAACTGTGTCTCAGCTATTGCAATAACAATGATTCCCATGCATGCAACCAGATGTAATTCATTCATCTTGTTGCTGCCACTTCTACAATTTGTATAAAATATTTTAAGATTATTTTTCGTCTGTGTCTTTTCCCTTTTCATCTCATCCTTTCCTAAAGTTCAATTGTATTTATCTTTATCTGAAGTTATTAAGTAGTGAAGTTTACTCCTAAACTCCTCATTATAACAAGCTTGATAATTTAAACAGCCCAAATCACTAGTTCTGCTATCCATTTTTTCCCCACAAAATCCCATTCCACTAACTATTCCCAGTTTAATGCCCTAACAGATCCTTCCACTACACTGGCCAGTGCCCCCACACTGGCCCAAGGTAAGTGAACCCCATCCCTGGCATACATGCCATTTCTGCCTATAAATGATACTGCATTGTCCTTACTGTGCTTGCCCAGTCATCAATTAACACTAATTGCCCTGGACAACCATTAATTTCCAACTCCTCGCTTCATTAATCCTAATCATGTCTGTTGCTGACCTATACCTGCTAATCAGGTCTTCACCCCTTGTCAAGGGAACGCCTTCCACCTGTTCAAAAAAGAATGGAAAAATAAATAAATAAACGACTCTAGGATTAATGATGAAGATGAGTTTTTCAAGCCTTTTAATTAAAATTGGCCGTTGTGGTTCGGGTAAGATGTTAGGACAGGAGTATGTAAAGCCCAGGATGGTCTTCAGATGTTTGAAGAAATGGTGTAAGTTATCCTGGGTGGTGATAATCATCCGATGTCCTGGAATCTCATGTTACTACTTGGTTGTAGCACCACACATATGATGTTAGATTATTATTATTATAATCAAATAGAAGCGCTAATATGATGTTAGAGGTGAGGAGTAGTCGTAATCCTCTCTAAGTCCAATAAACAGGTATATTGTTCCAATATCTGGCGTCTACCCTTGATGACCAGACCAGCAGCAGAGCTGATAATAAAGAAAATAAACTGGTTACCAAAAGTTATAAAAGTACAACATTTAAGAAAGACAAAGGGTGGTGTGCCAGTCATTACTGATAACTATAAAAATAAAAAACAACGAACAGAAATAATCTTGGTAGATCACCTTGCCTGATCAGGAAAAGAGTTGAGGTGAAGTGACTATCCAAACATCAACCAACACCAGGTAAGGTTAATATTACCAGAAGTAGAAATTAAAGCATATCAGACACCAGGATCTGGAGTTTCGCCTCAGCCAGCTAGATGGAAGTGAGAACAGTAATATGCTAATGGTTCCTGGCTGACTGAACAACCCTAACCTCAATTAGTACCGGTTTTTCCCTCACACACCTACATCTGCGAAGATCATTGCCTCCAGCACAGGGACATAATAGGATTACTTCAATGTTGTCCAGACGGCTAACAATATCCTACATCCCAGTCTTCAGTAAACATACCCTCCGCCTCCTCGCCTTATCTCTAAAACAAAAATGCCTTGTCCATAAATTTATTCTGACTGTCCTAAATAAAACAATGTTGTTACTGTTGCTGGCAGTGTTCGTCGTGATCGGCTTCAAAATTCCATCACTGGTGAATATACTTAGAAGAAGATTTGTGTATTTAATGGAGTATGTACAGCATTATTTTCTTAATACATTATTTTGTCTTGATACCGCTAAAGAGATTTTCGCTTAGGAATTGGACTAATCTTCCCATCACATTTGCCTCAGCTTTCGAGCAGTGCGGTTCAGCTGAGCAGTGCTCCTGGTGGTGGCAGCCTTGAACTACAGATTTTCTCAAGCGTGGCGGCCAGTAGCTGGTGCCGCGTCAACACGGTGTGTATAGAGATCGTCAAGGGAGCTATTTACCCGACCAACACCATCGTTTTACTGCCTGCGATTTTGAGAGACACCTTCTGCATAAGCAACGAAGACTTATATGGAATAAGTCTCAATGGATCAACGCGGATCTTCGTGAAATTTGCCTCAGTAGGGGCGTATGAAAGGACAGTAGACAAATTCCAGGAAGAGGTGTTGACTGTCAACCAGGGATTGGAGGGGCGCCTACGAGATGCCTCAAAGTCCTACACGTGGGTACTGGTACAGAATGTACCCTTCCAAGCCGATGCTGTGGATATCAGGAATACCTTTCAACAATATGGTGTGGTGCATTCAACGATGGTGGGCCGCTGGACAGAGGGGATTTACGCAGGATTACCTGAATGGTCATTCTCTCTAAAAATGACATTACGGTGGGCCATACCATTGTTGGTTGTGATGGACGATTTCCTGACGCAGGTTTTTGTCACGTATGCGGGACAATGACAGACTTGCCGGCTGTGTGGGTCATATGACTATATGGCTGCAGGATGTGGCAGACGGATGGAGGCACAGGATATCGATCAGGAGGTGGTACTAGAAAATGAAGGTCCAAAACGAATGGTGTCTGAGCCTGTAAGTGTGGAGCGTAAAGCTAGGTGGAGTGATGTTATGGAAGGAGTGAGTGAGTGTTGTGAGACACTACCTGAAGTGTCGTTTGTACAGAAGGATAATGGATCTGTAGAGGTGGAGGTGTTGGGTGATTTGCAGTTGGGTTTACCTTCACCTTTGCAGACAGTTTTGAAGGAATTCCTGGATACTCCTGAAGAGGAGGTTTCCCCAGGGATGGAGGGAATCCTGAATTTGGAGCGGAGAGTCCCTGACATGAGATTGGTGCAAAGGGTGAAGGGAATATACAATTAAAAGGGCAGGAAGGGGAGGCAATTGTGCATAATGTTGATGAGCCTGCAAGAAAGCATGGGTGGAGGTAGGTTGTAGGGGGCAAGGGGGGCTTCGGTTTGGGAGGGAGAACGAAGGATGGAAGAGTTTGAAAGACAAAACAGGTTTACTAAAGGGTACAGTGCAGAGATCTCAGAAGCACAGAGAAAAGCCCCCTATCCACTATTCAGGTGTTTAACTGTAAATGCTAAAGGCCTAAGGGCAGAGGTCAAACAGAGGTGGATTGAAGTAATATTACGATGTTATGACGTGGATGTATGCTTTTTGCAGGAGCATAACTTTGTGTGGACGAGAGTTGATGTTGAAAGGGTACCAGGTGTATGCGGGAAGTTTGGGGAAATTAAAGGGTGGGGTGGCTGTGACACTGAAGAGGACCAGCCTATTTCGGGTAATAGCATGGGAAGAGAGGGTTGGAGGGAGAGTGGTGAAAGTAGATGGGATATGGGGGATGATACAGGTTTGCTTCATGTGTGTTTATATGCCGGCTGCTAATCATAGGGGTATAAAGGTGGAGTTTGTGAGGGATGTGTTGTTGTACCATTTGCGTGGGTTGCCGACGATTTCAATATTAGGAGGGCATTGGAATTGTGTTTTCAGAAATAAGGATGCGGAACCTAGAGGGGCGGGGTGTGTGTTAGGGGAGTTGCAAGATGCGTTGAGGGATGCGGAATGGTGGATGTGGTTATGGGATATGGGTGGCAGGTAGATCACACATTTGTAAGAAGGGGATACACGGCACGATTATACTGCATTTATGTAACAAGAGAAATCACTATAGGGAGGGTTTTGGCATTAGACATAGGGTTTTCTGATCATAGAGGTGTACTGGCGGATGTGGCATGGGAGGGGATGATTCGAAGATATTATAGTTATTGGAAGATGAATGTACACTTACTACATGGAGATGGGGAGATGAATGATTTTGGGGAATGGTGGGAGACTTTCTGGGACAATGGCAGGGATGTAGAGGATGTTTTGGGTTGGTGGGAGACATGGGCAAAGCCGGGTATTCGGGATTTTTACAGACGGAAGGGTAGAGAGAAGGCGAAGTGGAAGTTTGGGCTACGAAGGTATTTGGAGGGACAGTTTAGTCGATGTTATGAGAGAGGGCACCTAGGGTGGGGGATATAGAGGTTCTGAGGGGACGTTTGAAGGATCTCCAAAATGAGAGATTTGATGCTCTTCGGGTACGTGGTGGTATGGAGGAGGTCTTGTGGGGAGATCGGCCATACATATGCATGTTAAGGAGGTTTCAGGAACGACAAAAGGGTACCACTATCATGGGGTTGGAGGTCAGCAAAGGGGAGGGGGGTTACGAAGGAAGATGGCTTATAGGGAGGGAGGAGGAAGGGAGGGTGAAATTTTTGAGGAAGGGATTAGGAGACGTATAGGAGTGTCGAAGCGTAAGGGGATGGAGAGAATGATTAGTGAGCATGAGGTGTGTGAAGCAGTGCAAAGTTTGAGTAGAGGAAAGGCACCGGGCATAGATGGGATTCCTAATGATTTTTATGTTGTAAATTTGAATATTATGAAAGAATGTTTGGTACGATTATTTAATTGCATGAAAGATACATGTTTGATGGGGAGACGCAGCGTACGGGTGTGGTGGTTTTAGTGGAAAAGGTGGGAGGGGGGAAGACGCTAGGAAATTATAGG
>WNWK01042331.1:0-16031 GCA_009830355.1 Cherax destructor | reverse complement strand
GTGTAAAAGGGGGTTAAATATCACTTTGTTAACTTTGAAGGAAAAAAAAAAAGTCTTATAAATCACAATTACTTGGTAAGAAAAGTAAAAGTTTGGAATTAATCTAGTGATTTTTGAAGAAATACAATTTCAATACATTTCTCTGTTTTTTTTGCTCCAAGTTTTCCCTCAGGTTAACAGGCCATTGAACCTGGGGGTTGTATGGGGGGCCTGTCCGGGATCTAATTTGGAGACTTAGGGGGAGGAGCCTAGAGTTGAAGTTCGCGCAGGGTAGTCTTGTCCCCTAGATAGCTTGCTATCTGGCATTGTTATCTTTGAACCTTCACGAATTTTGTGTCTCATTTTGCTTCCCCAGGTCAGCCTGCTATTGTGAGTATTCTGAATTTTTTGGGTTTTTAGTGTATCAACCTTGCTATTGTGTGGGGGCATATTGGTTTTGCTATTGCGTTCAGCTCTGCTATCTATGAGTATACTGCAATTGACCGTGCATAGAGCTACAGCGTGAATTGGGGGAAGTTTCAGTCAGACGGAGTTCTGAGTTAATCTTTAAAGTTGCCCAAACTATCTTTTAAGCGTTGTTTACCCTCGTTTATTGGTGTTGAATACCAGCGTACCCTTACTGCTGCCAGCTGCGTGATATTATAAGGAGTAAAATAAAACTGAAACATGGGATATCAGTCAGTGTTTCCCCCTCTCAGGGGCGAACAGGTCACCATTGGGTTTTAAAAAATGGGAAAAAAACCCCGAGAAAACCAGCAAGTCACAGGGGGGTTATCAACAGGGGATCGGTTTACTGGGTTTAACAAATAGACTCACTTTGAAAAAAACAAAAAAACAGGGGTTTTTCGGGGGTTTATAAAAAAGGGAGGAGACAATTCCATCAGACTGTAGATGACTTCAATTTAAAGGGGGGCGGGTTTTTTTTCCCCTTTTTTTTTGAAGCAGAGCCTGAACATTTTTTAAACATTTGAAACCAGGCTCGGGGTTTAGGGGGGCCTGGGGTTTATTGGGGGGCCGGGCATACGGTTGTTTGGAAGGCCCGGGGAAATTTTCTTCTAGCCTGGGAAATGTTTTTTTTGGAAACTATCCCGGGGAAAACCCCTGTTCTTGGGGTTTTCAATGTATTCCCGCCAAGTATAGGAAAGAATTAAAAAGGCAGAAGGGTAGTCTGCTGTTGATTTTGTCAGAAGCAGACCAGGGTTTTAAAGTGGAAAAGGCAAGTGGTCCCCTGATTTTGAAAATTTGAAGCAGCTCATTTGGGGACAACCTGCTGGAGTCTGTTACCCAGAGGTTGGGTTTTTCTAAAAGATCTTCCTTGCCTACGGCATTGGAAGCACCAGGTTTTGTTTTTTTTTAAACCCCAAAACCCCTTTTGTGGGGCGGTCTTATCTTTCCCCCTCAACAGCCGGTTTTGAGCAGAGATCGTCAAAGAAAAGTTCCTGAGTGGAAAAAAAAGGTCAAAGGGTAATTCTCAGAGTCAAAAAAACATGGTAAGCAATTTTCCCTTTTTAGTAACCCGGGAGCAAACAAATTCCCAGATGTAAGGGCCCGTCCCCAGGGCTAAAAAAAACAACGGGTCCAAAGAAAATGAGATGGGTATGTTATAACTGTAACCCTTTTTAATCAGACCCAATTGTCCAAGAAAACCCCCAACCATTTGGGAAAATTCTAATCCCCTTAATATCCCCAGGAAGAAGTAAAAGGGGGAGGCCCCCTACTATAGCTCTTGTTTTCCCCCTTGGGGAAATTTAAAAAAAGGGGAATTAAAAAATTTTGGGATACGGAAACATATTGCTCACTTATAAGGAGGGAGTATACCCTTTTTCTGATAAAACCCCTTTTTAACCCCCAGTTCTGTTAAAAGGGGAAGTTTTTCTCCCCTTTACATCAAATCTATGTGCAGAGTAAATACTACACTGGGTTTTGACTGTTGGTGGGGGGGTTTCCTATGGGATGCAATGTATTACTGGGTAATAACTTGGGTTTTCCAAATCATAGAACCCATAATTTAATTTTTCCCGATGTTGGCCATTAACCCCCGGGAAAACCCAAAGTGTTTTGAAAGAATGTTTCGCCCTTTGGACGACCCTGATCTCGGACTAAAAAATTTTTTTTTGGAGGAAAACTCCCGGGGAAGCCTCAAATTTAGTGAACAGCCCCAGATCAACCTTTCCCCCTATTCCAGGGTTGCAGGTTTCCCCAGTTTTCTCTGTTTCCATGCCTGAGGGACTGTCCTTTCGGGGGAAAACCCCGGAAAGCCCCCTCCTAAACTCTTTTTAAAGGCAGCTAGGGTAAATCCTTTTCCCGGGCCCCGGCCCAAATATCTAAAAATTTTTTTAAGGGTAAAGGTGGGGGAAAACAACAAACAGATAAATTAGGGGTTTCCCCAAAAAAGTTTGGTCTCAGATACTAAATATAGCCCTTTTTCCCCTTTGGAGGCCGGGAAACCCCAAAACTAATACCAAAAAAAAAAAGAATTTTTTTGGCCAAAGTTAAAAAGATAAAAAGAATCATATTCGTTGTTCCCCAGAATGTCAGCAGGGGGGAAAAACCTGGACACCCCTTTAAAAAACCCGCCCCTTTCCCCATCCCATTCCTGTTAATGGAGACCCTTTTCAAATTGATAATAGATTGTGGGTCCACTACCAAAAACTAAGTCTGGAAATCAGTACTTTTCCAACAGGGATAGAGTAACTAGATCCCCGAAGCAGTTCCCATGCGCAGTATTAACAAAAAAGCAACCCTTTAAAAAAACTTTAACTAAGTTTTTTCTTTTGTTTTGGGAAATTTCCCCAAAATATTCAAAGTGATCAAGGTACTAACTTCACTGCCAAAGCATTTGGGGGAACATCAACTAGGCTGAAAATTTCCAAACCCTATTCCTCAGCCCCAAAGGGGCCCCGGAAAGATTCCATCAGACGTTAAAACAATGATGAGAACATTTCTTGCATTTTTTCCACAGACTGGGGAAGAATCACTTCCTCTGTTGCTATTCGCAATGAGAGAAACTGGGAAAAATCTACAGGGTCAGTCCTTTTTAGTGATATTTTGGGACAATGTACGGGTCCATTTTTCTCAAAGAAAAGGTGGTGGGAGAAGACGCCCCACAACCAGCTACAACCCCCTTCAAGGTTGCAGGTAGCACGTCAGTTGGTGGAAAATTTTAAGGGGGCTAAAAAAATGATGAAACAAAGACAGAAACTCAAAATTTCGCTCCCCTTTCCTCCAGGAGATAAGGGTTGGAAGGGGTTTAACCGGCCCCCCCCTTGAAAGCTGATTTAGGGGCCAATGCAAATTGTGAAAATTTTCTGATGTAAATTATGTGGATTCCCTTTTCAAGACCCAAAAAAAAAATTACCACATTAATCAAAATTAAAAAATTTTAAACACCGATAAAAATTTCCCGTAATGACTCTGTCCTCTGCCTCTGATGACCCCACTCTTTTACTCTTTAGATTAATGTAAACTTCCAAATTGGTTCCCCAAAGGGCCCCCAAAACCTTTAATGTTGGGTTTAACCCCAATCTCAAGTAACTAATTTAACTGGGCCCACAGTCATCCTGACATTTTTTTTGCCGAAAAAAAACAAAAAATCATGATGGGGTTTTGGAAACTCTAAACCTATTAAACTCTCCCCCCTTCAGAGCTAATCCTGAAAAAAAAAGTAAAATTTAACAAAGGAGAATTTCTGTTAGAGCATGGGGTTTGTGGAGGAGTCATCTAGTCCTGGGCTTCACCGTGCATCCTTGAAAAAAGCTGATGGAGGGTTCCGAATGTGCACAGATTACCTAAGGTGAATAGGTCCCCCAAATTTCAAAACCATCCTCTGCCACGTTTGGGATGTAATTTGACTTTGTGGGTAAGGTCTTTTTTTTCCAAAACCTCCTTAAAGGTTTATCAAGTACCTTTAACAGATAAGGCGAAAAACTCCTTTGTAATTCCCCCGGAAAAGGCTTTTTATTAAGGACCCCCCTTGGGAAAGAAAAAAACTTTTCCCCACATTCCCCGGAAATTTTCCATCAGGCTATTAAAAAGGCTTGAAGGGGGGGAGCTTACCTAGATGAATAGTTGTTGTTTTTTCCCCTTTGGGCCAACATGTTTAAACTTAAGGCTCTCTTTTAGACCTTCCCCGGTTTTTTTTTAAAAAGTTAATTTTTCAAAGTCATCCTTTTTGGCCAAAAACATTAATTTTTTGGGGGATAAAAAGGTAGTGGGAAAGTTCCCAAAAATTTAAAAAAATTTGGCCATTAAAAAAATTCCCCTTCCCCTGACAAAAACCCCCTTAACGTTTTTTAGGGGTGGTAGGGTTTTTTGAAGATTCTGTAAAAAATTTTCAGATTTGTTGCACCTCTAACCTCACTTACCAGCCAAAAATTTTTTTTGGCCCCCGAATGTCAAGATGCCTTTACAAACAAAGAGATTCTTTTCTGCACCCACTGTTGTCTCCAGACTTTTCAAAAACCCTTTTCCCCGATTGACGCTTGTGAGTCTGGGGGGGGCAGTGCTTCTGGGTCTGGGGTGATGGGTTGCAGCCTGTGGATTTTTTTGCCAAATATCAACCTTCACCAGAGGGCCTACTCTACCCCAAAAAAGGGCCGGGGCTCTTTGGCATTAGGCATTTTGATGTCTCGTGGGCCAGTCCTCTCAGGTGGTCTCCATCTACAGCGACCACAACCCTCTGGTATACCCCCGCACATGAAAACAAAAATACCAGACTCTGCTTTGGGGTTTGGTTGCAACCCTACAATATAAAAATTATAAATTCTGAAAAATTTAACACAATGCTGATGTGGAGAAGTCATTGTATTTAGTTAGGATGTTAGGGACTTGGGTAGAACCAGCCCTTTTTTCCCCTAGTGGGGGGTTTTTTTTTTAGGGGGGGGTGCCCCCTGCTCGACCCCAGGCACCTTGGACCTATGTTAGCCCTACCGTCGGTTGTCTCACTCTTAAGTTTAAAGCTGGACTTATGTCTCGAGAAAAGTTTGGCAACTTGGGGGATGGTAGAGGAAAGCGGTCCCTTTTTGGGTGGCCTCACCCAGGTGGGTGCAGGGGGGGGGTGTTGCATGCAAAGTATGTAACCCTTATTCGGGCTTAACACACCCACATGGGCTCCCCGCCAACCATCGTTATGGGTTTGGTGATGAGGGCCCCATCATCAAATCCGACTCGGTTCAGCCAATTAAATGCGGTTTAACAATGACAAAGGTGACGTGGTTACCACTGCAGTTTGTCATTGGAATTCCTGCATAGAGCTGGTTGTGGAAAGTTGTCTGTCTTTTGGCTGCTGGCCTAGACAACTGTGGCGTGCACTAAACACTCTCCTTTGTATATAGTGTACATAGGTGTAAATATCACTTTGTTATACTTGGTGAAGGAAAAGACAAAAGTCTTATATAATCACAATTACTTGGTGAAGGAAAAGATAAAAGTTTGGAATTAATCTACTGATTTTTGAAGAAATACAATTTCAATACATCTTCTACTGTGTTTCTTTGCTCCAAGCTTCCTTTACACTCAGGTTAACAGGCCATTTGAACCTGAGGTTGTAATACCTCACAGCCTCCATCACTCCCTACCCTCACAGCCTCTATCACTCCTACCCTCCACAGCCTCCATCACTCCTTCCATCCAGCCTCCATCACTCCTACCCTCACAGCCTCCATCACTCCTGCCCTGACGGCCATCACCGTCACTCCTTCCCTCACAGCCTCCATCACTCCTACCCTCACAGCCTCCATCATCCTGCCTCACGGTATCCGTCATCACTGCCTATCACGGTATCTATCATCCTCTATCACGGTATCCGTCATCATGCCTGATGATCCGTCATCACTCCTCCGCATCTCATCACTCCTTATCACGGTATCCGTCATCACGCCCATCACTATCCGTCATCACTCTATCACGGTATCATCATCCTGCCCTCACGGTATCCCTCATCTGCCTCCACGGTTCATCATCCTGCCCTCACGTCCATCATCTACCCATCAGGTATCCATCGTCCTCCCTACGCTCTATCATCTCTACTCACGATCTAATCATCTGCTATCACAGGTATCATCCTACCCATCACATCCGTCATCCTGCCCATCACGGTCCTCATCTACCTCACTATCATCACTCTACCCTCACTGCCCTATCACCCTCTACTCCAGCCTCATATCTACCTCACTCCTCACATCACTCCATCCTCCTGAACCCATCATCCTGCTTATCACTGCCTAAACCTCCTGCCCTCATCCCTCTTCCCTCCTGCCTCATCACTCTCGTACCCTCACGAGCCTCCATCACTCCCTACCCCTCCCCAGCCCCCATCCTCCTCCTCTACGGCTCCATCACTCCTTCCCCCACAGCCTCCATCACTCCTCCCCCAGCCTCCATCCCCCTCCCTCCGGGCCCCCATCCCCCTCCTCAGGATCCCTCACTCCTACCCACACGGCCTCCATCACTCCTGCCTTCACAGCCTCCATCCTCTACCCTCCCACCGGGCCTCCATCACTCCTACCCTCCCAGGATCCATCACACCTACCCACACAGCTCATCATCCCTGCAGGCCACAGCCCCCCCTCACTCCCTGCCCCACCATTCCATCCTTCCCTGCCTCAGGGTTCCTCCATGGTATTATCAATTATCAAATCATCATACATCACTTTATCAACCCACCCGCATACTTCAGGTATCCTCATCCTATCACGGTTATCCGTCATCATTTATCACGGTATCAGTATCATATCAATCCGTCACCCTTTGCATCGCATTTCTTACCCTCATATCCATGCGGTATCTCATCGCCCTCCGGTATCCTCATCTTTTTGGTATCGTCGCCCTGCCATCACTTACCCCGCCCATCGCCATCACATTATCGTCATCACTGCCTCCCATTTATAAAGGTATGGGTTCCCATCACGATCCGTCATCACTGCCGGTATCGTCATCTCTGCCATCGGTATCGTCCTGCCTCTTATCGCATTTTATCCGTATCCTCTTATCATTACCCGTCATCTCTTATCACGGTACCCGGTCATCATAACAAAGGTTTATCAATCACCCACTGTTATACGGTATCCGTCATCTTCCTGGGCACATCAATCTCATATATATCACGTTATCCGTCATCTTATAGGAACCGTCATCTTTTCCTCAGGTATCCGTCATCACTCCCTTGGCGGTATCCAATCATCTCCCTTATCACGGTATCTTAATCATTGCATCAGGGTATCCGTCATCGTCCATCACGGTATCCCTCATCAGGGCCACATTATCCGTCACCCTCCTCAGGTATCCGTCATCATATCACGATATCGTCATCGCCTCACGTTTATCCGTCATCTTATCGGGTATCTTTATCATCACTTTATCACGGTATCATCATCGGTACCGTCACGTATCAAACCCTCATGCCACGATCCATTCATCTTCTTGCGACGGTATCCGTCATCATTTACCCTTTTATCGTCATCGCCATCCGGTATCAGTCATCATACTCTTATCGAAATCATCTGCCTCCGGGTTCCCTCGTCACCTGCCCTACATTATCCATCGAACATCGCCCTGGGATATCCATCATCCTGCTATCCGTACCCATCATCCTGCCTATCACGGTATCCGTCATCTGCCTATCTTTGGTATAAATCATCAAAAACCCGATCCATCATGCCCATCCGGTATCCCCCCACCCCTGCCGCCACGGTACCCGTCACCCTGCCCATCCGGTATCCGTCACGCCTCACGGTATCCGTCTTTTCTCTTATCGAAATCATCTGCCTCCGGTATCATCATCCTGCCGCCGGGTTCCCATCATCTCTTATCACGGTATCAAATCGGATCTATATCACGGTATCCGTCATCACTGCTATCACGGTATCCTCTATCCTGCCCCATCACGGTATCTGTCATCACCGCTCATTACCCTCCCCATCATTAACCTCTTGCTTATCCGTCATCATATACCCGGTATCCGTCATCCTCTTATCGTTATTTTAATCACGGCCCTCTTTGGTATCAATTCATTTCCCTCACGGTATCCATCATCCTGCCCTCACGGCCTCCATCATCCTACCCTCTGAGATCTCCACCCTCCTCCCTCACACCCTTTCCATCACCCCTTTCCCCCCCAGTTTTCCATCACTCCTACCCTCACAGTTTTATCCTCCTCCCTCACATTTTTCTAAAACCACCCTCACGTATCGATCCTCCTTTTCCCTCGATCCTCTATCATCCGCTGGTCATATTACCTATCGTCATCACTTCCGCCAAATTATCTGTTCATCCTCCCTCGAACATCAAATCATGCCCATCACGGTATCCGTCGTCCTGCCCATCGACATAGTAATCATCATAACCATCACGGTTTTTCCGTAAATATATCGATCGTCATCCTGCCCCCTCGGTCTATCATCCTGCCTCTGACCCTCCATCGCTCCGCCTGAATAATCCTCCTGCCTCTGTTTTCCTCATCCTGCCCTCCCGGTCTCCATCCGGCCCCTGCCCACCAAATTAAAACATCGCTCCTGCCCTCACGTCACTCCGTCTCCCTGCCCTCCACGTATCTATCATCCTGCCTCGGTATCTCATCATTCCTCTGGCTCCTGGTATCCTCATCCTGCCTCCAGGTATCCATCATCTACCTCACTATCATCATCCCTGCCTCCCTTTTCATCTCACTCCCCTTTTCGACCTCCATCCTTCCCCGCCCTCCCCCGGTCTCCTCATCTGCCCTCCCCGATCCTCTTCCTGCCCCCCGGCCCTCCCTCACCCGCCCCCACAGGTTCGCAATACTCCCATCGATATCGCAATCATCCTCCATCACGGTATCCGTGGGATGCCATCGCGTTTATCCGTCGATCCCTGCCCTCACATCCGTCATCCTGCCCCTCTATCCTCATCCCTCATTATCACATATCAGGGATCCTCCACTGCCCTCCACGGCCTCATCTCCTCACCATCGGTCCTCATCCTGCCCTCACAGCCTCCATCACTTACCCTCCCCCAGCTATCCTCCCTCCCTCCCCAGCCTCCATCATCCTGCCCCCCCCAGCCCCCCATCATCCACCCTCCCAGCCTCCATCACTCCCCACCCTCACAGGGCTCCATCATCCCCCCTCTGGGCCCCCATCACTCCCTCCTCCGTCTCATCATCCTACCCTCCAGCCTCCATCATCCTACCCTCACAGCCTCCATCATCCTACTCACAGCCCCCATCATCCTACCCTCCCCAGCCCCCATCATCCCCCCCTCCAATCTTCATCACTCCCTACCCTCACAGTCTTCATTCCCCCTCACACCTCTAATCTTCATCACTCCTACCCTCCCCAGTCTTCATCACTCCTACCCTCACAGTCTTCCATCACTCCTGCCTCCACATCTTTTCAGCTCCCTGCCTCACGGCCTCAGTAACTCCCCTCAAGCCTCCATCATCATGCCCCCAGCCTCTCCATCGTCATTCCACATTTTCAGTGTGCTTTTCCAAAATGTACTGAGAGAGTACCGTTCACGGAGTGTATATCCCGTGACTCCTCACGGAGTGTATATCCCGTGACTCCTCACTGAGTGTATATCCCGTGACTCCTCAGGAGTGTATATCCCGTGACTCCTCACGGAGTGTATATCCTCGTGACTCCTCACGGAGTGTATATCCCCGTGACTCCTCACGGAGTGTATATCCCGTGACTCCTCACTGAGTGTATATCCCGTGACTCCTCACTGAGTGTATATCCCCGTGACCCCTCACGAGTGTATATCCCGTGACTCCTCACGAGTGTATATCCCGTGACTCTCACGGAGTGTATACCCTCGTGACTCCTCACTGAGTGTATATCCCCGTGACTCCTCATGGAGTGTATATCCCGTGACTCCTCACGGAGTGTATATCCCGTGACTCCTCACGGAGTGTATATCCCGTGACTCCTCACGGAGTGTATATCCTCGTGACTCCTCACGGAGTGTATATCCCGTGACTCCTCACGAGTGTATATCCCGTGACTCCTCACGGAGTGTATATCCCTGACTCCTCACGAGTGTATATCCCGTGACTCTCACGAGTGTATATCCGTGACTCCTCAGGAGTGTATATCCCGTGACTCCTCACGGAGTGTATATCCCGTGACTCCTCACGGAGTGTATATCCCTGACTCTCACGGAGTGTATATCCCCGTGACTCCTCACGGAGTGTATATCCCCGTGACTCCTCACTGAGTGTATATCCCTGTGACTCCTCACGGAGTGTATATCCCCGTGACTCTTCACGGAGTGTATATCCCCGTGACTCCTCACGGAGTGTATATCCCCGTGACTCCTCACGGAGTGTATATCCCCGTGATTCCTCACGGAGTGTATATCCCCGTGACTCCTCACGGAGTGTATATCCCCGTGACTCCTCACTGAGTGTATATCCGCGTGACTCCTAACGGAGTGTATATCCCCGTGACTCCTCACTGAGTGTATGTCCCCGTGACTCCTCACGGAGTGTATATCCCTGTAGCTCCTCACGGAGTGTATATCCCCGTGACTCCTCACGGAGTGTATATCCCTATGACTCCTCACGGAGTGTATATCCCCGTGACTCCTCACTGAGTGTATATCCCCGTGACTCCTCATGGAGTGTATATCCCCGTGACTCCTCACGGAGTGTATATCCCCGTGACTCCTCACGGAGTGTATATCCCAGTGACTCCTGACATGAGTGTATATCCCCGTGACTTCTCACGGAGTGTATATTCCCGTGACTCCTCATGGAGTGTATATCCCCGTGACTCCTCACTGAGTGTATATCCCCGTGACTCCTCACGGAGTGTATATATCCGTGATTCCTCATGGAGTGTATATCCCTGTGACTCCTCACGGAGTGTATATCCCCGTGACTCCTCACGGAGTGTATATCCCCGTGACTCCTCACGGAGTGTATATCCCCGTGACTCCTCACTGAGTGTATATCCCCGTGACTCCTCACGGAGTGTATATCCCCGTGACTCCTCACTGAGTGTATATCCCCGTGACTCCTCACGGAGTGTATATCCCCGTGACTCCTCACGGAGTGTATATTCCCGTGACTCCTCACGGAGTGTATATCCCCGTGACTCCTCACGGAGTGTATATCCCCGTGACTCCTCACGGAGTGTATATCCCCGTGACTCCTCACGGAGTGTATATCCCGTGACTCCTCACGGAGTGTATATCCCCGTGACTCCTCACTGAGTGTATATCTCCGTGACTCCTCACGGAGTGTATATCCCCGTGACTCCTCACTGAGTGTATGTCCCCGTGACTCCTCACGGAGTGTATATTCCCGTGATTTCTCACGGAGTGTATATCCCCGTGACTCCTCACGGAGTGTATATCCCTGTAACTCCTCACGGAGTGTATATCCCCGTGACTCCTCACGGAGTGTATATCCCTATGACTCCTCACGGAGTGTATATCCCCCTGACTCCTCACGAGTGTATATCCCCGTGACTCCTCACGGAGTGTATATCCCCGTGACTCCTCACTGAGTGTATATCCCCGTGACTCCTCACTGAGTGTATATCCCCGTGACTCCTCACGGAGTGTATATCCCCGTGACTCCTCACTGAGTGTATATCCCTGTGACTCCTCACGGAGTGTATATCCCCGTGACTCCTCACTGAGTGTATATCCCCGTGACTCCTCACGGAGTGTATATCCCCGTGACTCCTCACGGAGTGTATATTCCCGTGACTCCTCACGGAGTGTATATCCCCGTGACTCCTCACGGAGTGTATATCCCCGTGACTCCTCACGGAGTGTATATCCCCGTGACTCCTCACGGAGTGTATATCCCCGTGACTCCTCACTGAGTGTATATCCCCGTGACTCCTCACGGAGTGTATATCCCCGTGACTCCTCACTGAGTGTATGTCCCCGTGACTCCTAACGGAGTGTATATCCCTGTAACTCCTCACGGAGTGTATATCCCCGTGACTCCTCACGGAGTGTATATCCCTATGACTTCTCACGGAGTGTATATCCCCGTGACTCCTCACGGAGTGTATATCCCCGTGACTCCTCACGGAGTGTATATTCCCGTGACTCCTCACGGAGTGTATATCCCCGTGACTCCTCACGGAGTGTATATCCCGTGACTCCTCACGGAGTGTATATCCCCGTGACTCCTCACGGAGTGTATATCCCCGTGACTCCTCACTGAGTGTATATCCGCGTGACTCCTCACGGAGTGTATATCCCCGTGACTCCTCACTGAGTGTATGTCCCCGTGACTCCTCACGGAGTGTATATCCCTGTAACTCCTCACGGAGTGTATATCCCCGTGACTCCTCACGGAGTGTATATCCCTATGACTTCTCACGGAGTGTATATCCCCGTGACTCCTCACTGAGTGTATATCCCCGTGACTCCTCACTGAGTGTATATCCCCGTGACTCCTCACTGAGTGTATATCCCCGTGACACCTCACTGAGTGTATATCCCCGTGACTCCTCACGGAGTGTATATCCCCGTGACTCCTCACGGAGTGTATATTCCCGTGACTCCTCACAGAGTGTATATCCCAGTGACTCCTCACGGAGTGTATATCCCCGTGACTCCTCACGGAGTGTATATCCCCGTGACTCCTCACTGAGTGTATATCCCCGTGACTCCTCACTGAGTGTATATCCCCGTGACTCCTCACGGAGTGTATATCCCCGTGACTCCTCACTGAGTGTATGTCCCCGTGACTCCTCACGGAGTGTATATCCCCGTGACTCCTCACGGAGTGTATATCCCCGTAACTCCTCACGGAGTGTATATCCCCGTGACTCCTCACGGAGTGTATATCCCCGTGACTCCTCACGTAGTGTATATCCCCGTGACTCCTCAGACTGGATATACCACACTGATCTAGGCAATTACTATAATCCACTCGTTTACAAGATATTTTTTCCCTTTTAGACTAATGAAAACGTTGATTCCAACAGTGAACTGAGAACCGACATCAGTGAATCAACACAATTCGAATCCCGGTACATCCAAAGCAATGTAGTCGCCGGGGGGGGGGGGAGAAGGAACCTTCAAGCTAACTGTATATATCCCGAAGAAGAGAAGAACTGTAAAGAATCGATGACTTCAGATAACCTCTGTTTGTGACCTAAATGCGAATTTTTGGTAGCCTTTATTTCCTCTGCCAGGAGTAAAGAGAAAATTTATCGTGGCGTTAGTGTAAGTTAAATAATGAATCATAACATTGGTTACCTGAGCGAAGCCTTTTCCTGGCTCACCGTTTCACCACCATTAAAAATAAATATCTCATTACGAGATGTGGTAAATAAACAAAAACTCACACGGTTTTGGTTCTCTACATCTCACCTCACGCGTCTCCACCACTATATACAATCCCTGGTGTGCGAAACATCTCAAGAAAATACTACAAACCACAGGTTGTCTTATTCACAAAATACGCTTTATGTTTCTGCATGTATGGTAAAAACTTTGTGTCAGCACTGTTGACACAAGTAGACCCCATGATAGCGGTCCTGACTCATTCTGACAATAATAACATCTCCACCTGCTACCTTATAAACAATACCTTTAGAAAACAATACTGATTATAGCACCGGCAACCTTAGGTCAGGAAAGCGAAGTAATGTTTGCTGACTCTGGTCTCAGTAATGTAGGTTTTGGTCATATAACCGAAACCTTACCCAGCCTTCCTCTTTAAAAATTAAAGATAACGTCAGGGGATTTTCTAGTGCATACCCCTGTACCCTTGTGGGTAAATTCCTACCTATTGCTACATGTCAGGACCATGGTGGTTTCTTATTAATATTATTAGTAATAATCAATTCTACAAGAACATAATACAACTTATATAGACCTAGCAAACACCTATAACATATTATATATAAAATCCCTGGTTATGCAGAGCATTTCTGGCAACTTTGTTCCCAGGATGCAACCTGCACCAGCCGGCTAACATCCAGGTACCTACTTACTGCTAGGTGAATAGTGACAGCAGGTGTCTTAAGGAAACACGCCCCAATGTGTCCACCTTACCGGGAATCGAACCACTGACCTCAATATGTAAGCTGAGTGCGGTACCGAGCTACCTAGTTACCTGGTAATAGTTACACGTGTTGAGCTGGGCTGGTATTCCCTCTTTAGTTTTCAGTTCGTTGTACAATTTTTTTAGTGAAGTATCCAGTTGCTGTACATGTTCAGTACAACGTCTTGGAGGTAAACAGGCGAGCTGATACTTAGATAAGCAGTTTGCCAATGTGGACAGCCAATCACAACCAATGTCAGTAGGTACGATGTATATGTTACATCCCACCTACTGACATAGCTAATATAATAAGTCAAATAATTATATAAAACAAGATATTTTCATTTTAGTTATTAATCAAAATATCGGCAATATAAAATTAAATGAAAGATAATATAAAATGTACGTTATATACATTATGTTCCTTTCACGGGGCGCAACTATTGTGGTTGCAGGGGTCGATTCACAGCTCCTGGCCCCGCCTCTTTGCTGGTCGCTACTAGGGTGGTTCCAGGAGCTTTATCGTACATGTGTGTGTGTGTGTACTATCTGCCTCATTGGGAACTTTTTAATTCATAAAGCCATCCCGTCTCCCACACCACCAGCCTCGCCACCACACCACCAGCCTACCCACCACACCACCAGCCTCCCCACCACACCACCAGCATCCCCACCACACCACCAGCCTCACCACCACACCACCAGCCTCCTCACCACACCACCAGCCTCCTCACCACACCACCAGCATCCCCACCACACCACCAGCCTCCCCACCACACCACCAGACTCCTTACCACACCACCAACCTCCCCACAACACCACCAGCCACCCCACCACACCACCAGCCTCCCCACCACACCACCAGTCTCCCCCACCACCAGCGTCCCCTCCATCTCACCACAAGAGTCCCCACCATTTCACCACCAGTCTCTCCCACCACCACACCACCAACCAGCCTTCCCCACCACACCACCAGCCTTCCAACCACCACCCCATCAGCCTTCCCACCAACACACCACCAGCCTTCCCACCACCACACCACCAGCCTCTCCCACCACACCACCAGCCTCCCCACCACCACACCATCAGCCTTCCCACCACCACACCACCAGCCTTCCCACCACCACACCACCAGCCTTCCCACCACCACACCACCAGCATTCCCACCATCACACCACCAGCCTTCCCACCACCGCCAACCTCCCCTCCCCCACAACATCAGCCTCCCCACCAACACACTACTAGCCTCCCCCACCACCACACCAACAACCTCCCCAGCACCACCACACCAACCTCCCCCACCACCACCCCACCATAATAAAACTCTCCACAACCATCTGCACATATACAACATACAACAAATGTATTTTTAACCCAGGTAAATCACCAAGTCTCTTACTAGTATTCCAAACACGCGCGTTAAGACCTCTCTTGTTAAAAATAATAATATTATCGTCGGTAACGAGTAGGCGTGGGATGTGAGGGAGTGTGGAATGTAAGTGTGGGATGTGAGTGTGGAATGTGAGAGAGTGTGGGATGTGAGTGAGTGTGTGATGTGAGTGAGTGTGGGGTGTGAGTGTGGGATGTGAGTGAGTGTGGGGTGTGAGTGTGGGATGTGAGTGAGTGTGGGGTGTGAGTGTGGGATGTGAGTGAGTGTGGGGTGTGAGTGTGGGATGTGAGTGAGCGTGGGATGTGAGTGAGTGTAGGATGTGAATGAGTGAGGGATGTGAGTGAGTGTGGGATGTGAGTGTGGAGTGTGAGTGAGTGTGGGGTGTGAGTGAGTGTGGGATGTGAGTGAGTGTGGGATGTGAGTGAGTGCGGGGTGTGAGTGAGTGTGGGATGTGAGTGAGTGTGGGATGTGAGTGAGTGTTGGGTGTGTGTGAGTGTGGGATGTGAGTGTGGGGTGTGAGTGAGTGTGGGATGTGAGTGTGGGTTGTGAGTGAGTGTGAGATGTCAGTGAGTATGGGGTGTGAGTGAGCGAGGGATGTTAGTGAGTGTGGGATGTGAGTGAGTGTGGGGTGTGAGTGAGTGAGTT
>WNWK01042330.1:0-16032 GCA_009830355.1 Cherax destructor | reverse complement strand
TTCTTAGGTAGTGGTGGTTTTGATAAGGACCTGCCTTGTATGGGCCAGTAGGCCTTCTGCAGTGTTCCTCCATTCTTATGTTCTTATGTTCTTATGAGTGAGAGGGGTTGGATTTGAGTGGGACTCGCACTTGAGTTAATAGAATCTTCAAAGCTTATTTCTTGGGTAGAATTGAAAATTAGGTTGAACAATTATTCTGTTAGTGGATGGATTGTGAAGGACCTGCCTAGTATGGGCCAACAGGCCTGCTGCAGTGTTCCTCCTTTCTTATGTTCTTATGTTCTTATGAGTGAGAGGTTGGATTTGAGTGGGACTGCACTTGAGTTAATAGAATCTTCAAAGCTATTTCTTGGGTAGAATTGAAAATTAGGTTGGGCAATTATTCTGTTAGTGGGATGGATTGTGAAGGACCTGCTAGTATGGGCCAACAGGTCCTGCTGCAGTGTTCCTCCTTTCTTATGTTCTTATGTTCTTAAGTTTAGATTTCGAAAGGATATAGGAAAGTATTGGTTTGGAAATAGGGTAGTTGATGAGTGGAACAGTCTGCCTAGTAGGGTTATTGAAGCTGGACCTTGGGTAGTTTCAAATTTAGGTTGATAAATTCATGAGTGAGAGGGTTGGATTTGAGTGGGTCTCGGCATGAGTGGGTAGAATTGTCAAAGCTTATTTCTTGGGTAGCATTGAAAATTGGGTTGAGCAAATATTCTGTTAGTGGGACGTTGATAGGACTGCCTAGTATGGAATAGGTCTGCTGCAGTGTTCCTCCTTTCTTATGTTCTTATGTTCTAAGAACATAAGAACATAAGAATGGAGGAACACTGCAGAAGGCCTACTGGCCCATACAAGGCAGGTCCTTATCAAAACCACCACTACCTAAGAATTTATTCCCGTACTCACGACACAAATCAAACCCAGCCCCTCCCACTCATATATTTGTCCAATCTCTTTTAAAGCCACCCAAGGTCCTAGCCTCTATCACAGTACTCGGAAGATTGTTCCACGCATCTACAACTCTGTTCGAAAACCAGTACTTGCCTATGTCCTTTCTAAATCTAAATTTATCCAATTTAAATCCGTTATTTCTGGTTCTTACTTGGTTCGATATCCTCAGTATTTTATTAATATCTCATTTGTTTATGCCCATCATCCACTTGTACACCTCGATGATATCTCCCCTCATTCTACGTCTCTCCAGAGAGTGGAGATTCAACGCTCTAAGTCTATCTTCATACGGGAGATTTCTTATACTGTAAATCATTTTAGTCATTCTTCTTTGTATGTTCTCCAATGAATCTATATCCATCCTGTAGTAAGGAGACCAAAACTGAGCTGCATAATCCAAATGAGGTCTCACTAGTGATGTATAGAGCTGTAAAATAACTTTTGGACTTCTGTTGCTTATACTTCTTTAAATAAATCCTAGTAATCTGTTAGCCTTATTGCGCACACTTAGGCACTGTTGTCTTGGCTTTAGATTTCTGCTTACCATGACTCCCAAGTCTTTTTCACATTCTGTATGATCAAGCTCAACTTCACCTAGTTTATAAATTCGAGGGATATTTTCATTACCAACGACAAGCACCTTACACTTGTCCACATTGAACTTCATCTGCCACTTTTCAGACCAAGACATTAATTTATCCAAATCCTCCTGGAGTTCACTGTTATCCTCCTCAGAATGAATTATACGGCCTATTTTTGTATCATCAGCAAATTTACTCATGTCACTAGCAATTCCTTCATCAAGGTCATTAATGTAAATTATGAACAACAATGGGCCCAAAACTGATCCTTGTGGAACGCCACTAGTGACAAATCCCCATTCAGATTTGACCCCATTAATGGAAACTCTCTGCTTTCTATTGGTAAGCCATGGAAATAAATGGTATAAAATACCGACACAATGGAAAAATAAACACCTGACTGTACCCTATATATATCTCTATGTTGCTCATGTTCCAGGTAGATCTGTCTGTGACTCGATAAAGCCCACTGCGTGGGCGAAACGTTGTCAATAAAGGATCACATTATACTGCTTATGTGTTTATTTTTCCATTGGTAAGCCATGCCTCTATCCATGCTAGAACTTTACCTCCTATACCATGAGCTGCCACCTTTCTTAAGAGTCTCTTGTGAGGTACTCTATCGAAGGCCTTACTGAAATCCAAGTAAACTATATCATATTCTTTATCACTGTCTACTGCCTCAAATGTTTTATTGAAAAACGTCAGTAAATTTGTCAGGCAGGAACGACCTCTCGTAAACCCATTCTTATGCTTTTAACCTTGCCACGATAAGCCTGAGTTGCCTAGAGATTAGAGAATGGGTCTGTGCACTCGGTGTGTGTAGTATTGCAAAATGTGGGAATGACAAACAAAATGCACTCTTCATTTTAAAGAAAACGAACAATTTATTTTTTTCTCAAAATACTCGGTCAGTAAATAACAAAAAAGGCACAATACCGTGACTGGAACAATACACACACAACCCGCACGTCGTCATAAGCTCCTCTCTTTTATATGTGCGGGTTGTGTGTGTATACTCGGTCAGCTGCGCGGGTGAGCGTGTGTCTGTGTGTGGACAGTTTAAGGGTTAATAAGGTTCCTTTTTTTTTTTTTAAACCCTTTAACTGTCCACACGTGGATGTGCGTTCGCGTGCGTACTGCTCCGAACGTGGATCTACGTTTTTTTTTATTCCTTCAAATTTGTGGATGTGCGTTCGCGCTAAGCTGGAATGGATCTGACGTTATGTTTCATTCAGTTTCAAAGGTCTAGGCCATGAGTGCCTAGGACAAGGTTCGCCATGAGTGCCAATGGCCATAGAGCAATATAGTGTGTGGCAAAATCAAACCAGGTATTCACTGATGTCATGTCACATTAACACTCCCCTTATAAGAGGAAAGTAAAAATAGGTTAGATAAATACATAAGTGGCTGTGAATAACATAAGTGGCTGTGGGTGGGTGTGAGTTGGACCTGACTAGCTTGTGCTACTAGGTCTGATGCCATGCTCCTTCCTTCAGAGGATGTGACCTGACTAGGTGGGTCATTGGTCTAAGCTGGGGGGTGACATGGACCTGCCTTGCATGGGCCAGTAGGCCTGCTGCAGTGCTCCTTCTTTCTTATGTTCTTATGTTCTCTTAGTTAGTGGTATGGGTTTCGGGGGGAAAACAGTGAAGACCCAGTGTAGTAATATTATAAGTTCTAGGAGAACTAGTAATATGCAGAAAAAGGTGGACAGTGGAAAGCTAGTGACACTAGATGACAAGGACAGTAATAGGTATAGTGGAAAAACAGAAATGAGCAGGAAGGGTAAGGAGAAAGGTGGGTCTTTAAATATTTATTACACCAATAGTCGTAGTGCTAGGAATAAGATGGACGAGTTGAGATTAGTTGCAAGTACGGGTAATATTGATGTTTTTGCAATAACTGAGACATGGTTTAATATGAAAAATCGGGACTTGCCTGCCGAATGTCACATTCAGGGTTTTAAACTAACAAAAGTTAGAGATAAGATAGGTCCCCTTAAAAATAATTATGGGTATCTTACTGACAAAGAGAATGAAATGTGCTCTATTTTTAATAATTATTTTCTCTCGGTTTTCACTCAGGAAGACACTAATAATATCCCAAGAATTAGGTATTTTAGTGGGCCTGAAGAAGATAAATTATAAGAACATAAGAACATAAGAACATAAGAAAGGAGGAACACTGCAGCAGGCCTGTTGGCCCATTCTAGGCAGGTCCTTCACATTACATCCCACTAACAGAATATTTGTTCAACCTAATTTTCAATGCTACCCAAGAAATAAGCTTTGATAATTTTATTTACTCATGTGCAATTCCCACTCAAATCCAACCCCTTTCACTCATGAATTTATCCAACCTAAATTTAAAACTACCCAAGGTCCTTGCTTCAAGAACCCTACTAGGCAGACTGTTCCACTCATCAACTACCCTATTTCCAAACCAATACTTTCCTATATCCTTTCTAAATCTAAACTTATCTAACTTGAATCCATTATTGCGGGTTCTCTCTTGGAGAGATACCCTCAAGACCTTATTTATATCCCCTTTGTTAATACCCATTTTCCACTTGTATACCTCGATCATGTCTCCCCTCATTCTACGTCTTACAAGTGAATGTAATTTAAGTTTCTTCAATCTTTCTTCGTAAGGAAGATTTCTAATGCTATGTATTAATTTAGTCATTCTACGCTGAATGTTTTCTAACGAATTTATGTCCATTCTGTAATATGGAGACCAGAACTGAGCTGCGTAATCTAGGTGAGGCCTTACTAATGATGTATAAAGCTGTAATATAACCTCTGGACTTCTGTTGCTAACACTTCTTGATATAAATCCCAGTAATCTATTTGCCTTATTACGTACGCTTAGGCATTGCTGTCTTGGTTTAAGGTTGCTGCTTACCATCACCCCCAAGTCCTTCTCGCAATCTGTATGGCTAAGTTCTACGTTATTTAACTTATAAGTGCTTGGGTTATGGACACTCCCGAGCTTTAGAACTTTGCATTTATCTACATTGAACTGCATCTGCCATTTTTCTGACCAGGAATTGAGTTTGTCTAAATCCTCCTGTAGTTCACTGACATCTACGTCTGAATCGATTATCCTACCTATCTTCGTGTCATCAGCGAATTTGCTCATATCACTAGAAATTCCCTCGTCAAGGTCATTTATATATATTATAAACAACAACGGGCCCAAAACCGATCCCTGAGGAACGCCACTTGTTACAGATCCCCACTCCGATTTAACCCCATTTATGCACACCTCTGCTTCCTATTGGTGAGCCATGACTCGATCCATGACAACACTTTTCCCCCAATGCCATGAGCAGCCACTTTCTTTAACAGTCTCTGATGTGGTACTCTATCAAAAGCCTTACTAAAATCCAAATAAACGATATCGAATTCTTTATCATTATCAACTGCCTCAAAAGCCTTACTGAAAAAAGTTAATAAATTAGTTAGGCAGGAACGGCCCCTGATGAATCCATGCTGAGTATCATTAATCAAATTATGCCTATCGAGATGGCTTCTTATGTTATCAGCTATAATCGACTTTAGTAATTTGCCTACAATTGATGTTAGACTTATTGGGCGGTAATTTGATGGTAACGACTTGTCCCCTGCTTTAAAAATAGGAATTACATTAGCCATCTTCCACATATCCGCCACTACACCTGTTTGAAGAGATAGGTTAAAAATGTTAGTTAAGGGTTCACAGAGTTCTATTTTGCATTCCTTAAGAACCCTTGAAAAAAGCTCATCAGGGCCTGGCGATTTATTTTGCTTCAAACGGTCTATCTGTTTGATAACCTTTTCGCTAGTGACTGTGATACTACATAATTTATCTTCTTCAGGCCCACTAAAATACCTAATTCTTGGGATATTATTAGTGTCTTCCTGAGTGAAAACCGAGAGAAAATAATTATTAAAAATAGAGCACATTTCATTCTCTTTGTCAGTAAGATACCCATAATTATTTTTAAGGGGACCTATCTTATCTCTAACTTTTGTTCTATACACCTGGAAAAAACTTTTTTGGGTTAGTTTTCGAATCCCTAGCAACTTTAATTTCGTAGTCCCGTTTAGCTTTTCTTATCCCCTTTTTAACGTCCCTCTTAATGTCAATATACTGACTCATAAGATGACCCTCACCTCGTTTAATACGCCTATAAATTCCTTTCTTCTGCCCTAAAAGATATTTGAGCCTATTATTCATCCATTTTGGGTCATTTCTATTCGATCTAATTTCTTTATATGGGATAAATGTTATTTGGGCAGCATGTATAGTGTTCAGAAAACTGTCATATTGATAGCTCTCTTCATTACCCCAGTCCACAGATGATAAGTGTTCTCTAAGTCCATTGTAATCTGCTAAGCGAAAATCTGGGACCGTTACTGAGTTATTCGTACTATGAAACTTCCATTCAATGCCAAAGGTAATTGATTTGTGGTCGCTTGCGCCGAGTTCCTCTGTAATTTCTAAATTATTAACAAGGGTTTCCTTGTTTGCCAGAACTAAGTCAAGCAGGTTATTTCCCCTTGTAGCTTCTGTCACAAACTGCTTCAAAACAATCTTGAACTACTTCTAAGAAGTCGTTAGATTCTAAATTCCCAGTCAAAAAATTCCAATCAATTTGACTAAAGTTGAAGTCACCCAGAATAACTACGTTATCGTGCATTGTGGCCTTAACAATTTCCTCCAATAGTAGTCTCCCTTGGTCCCTAGCGAAATTGTTATCAAACAGATAGACTGTTTGAAGCAAAATAAATCACCAGGCCCTGATGAGCTTTTTTCAAGGGTTCTTAAGGAATGCAAAATTGAACTCTGTGAACCCTTAACTAACATTTTTAACCTATCTCTTCAAACAGGTGTAGTGTCTGATACGTGGAAGATGGCTATTGTAATTCCTATTTTTAAAGCAGGGGACAAGTCGTTACCATCAAATTACCGCCCAATAAGTCTAACATCAATTGTAGGCAAATTATTAGAGTCGATTATAGCTGATAACATAAGAAGCCATCTCGATAGGCATAATTTGATTAATGATACTTAACATGGATTCACCAGGGGCCGTTCCTGCCTAACTAATTTATTAACTTTTTTCAGTAAGGCTTTTGAGGCAGTTGATCATGATAAAGAATTCGATATTGTTTATTTGGATTTTAATAAGGCTTTGATAGAGTACCACATCAGAGACTGTTAAAGAAAGTGGCTGCTCACGGCATTGGGGAAAGTGTTTTCATGGATCAAGTCATGGCTCACCAATAGGAAGCAGAGGGTGTGCATTAATGGGGTTAAATCTGAGTGGGGATCTGTAACAAGTGGCGTTCCACAGGGATCGGTTTTGGGCCCGTTGTTGTTTATAATATATATAAATGATCTTGACGAGGGAATTACTAGTGATATGAGCAAATTCGCTGATGACACGAAGATAGGTAGGATAATCGATTCAGACGTAGATGTCATGGAACTTCAGGAGGATTTAGACAAACTCAATTCCTGGTCAGAAAATGGCAGATGCAGTTCAATGTAGATAAATGCAAGGTTCTGAAGCTCGGGAGTGTCCATAACCCAAGCACTTATAAGTTAAATAACGTAGAACTTAGCCATACAGATTGCGAGAAGGACTTGGGGGTGATGGTAAGCAGCAACCTTAAACCAACATAAGAACATAAGAACATAAGAAAGGAGGAACACTGCAGCAGGCCTGTTGGCCCATACTAGGCAGGTCCTTCACAATCCATCCCACTAACAGAATAATTGCCAAACCTAATTTTCAATTCTACCCAAGAAATAAGCTTTGAAGATTCTATTAACTCAAGTGCGAGTCCCACTCAAATCCAACCCCTCTCACTCATGAATTTATCCAACCTAAATTTGAAACTACCCAAGGTCCTAGCTTCAATGACCCTACTAGGCAGACTGTTCCACTCATCAACTACCCTATTTCCAAACCAATATTTTCCTATATCCTTTCTAAATCTAAACTTATCCAATTTGAACATAAGAACATAAGAAAGGAGGAACACTGCAGCAGGCCTGTTGGCCCATACTAGGCAGGTCCTTCACAATCCGTCCCACTAACAGAATATTTGCTCAACCCAATTTTCAATGCTACCCAAGAAATAAGCTTTGACAATTCTACCCACTCATGCGCGAGTCCCACTCAAATCCAACCCCTCTCACTCATGAATTTATCCAACCTAAATTTGAAACTACCCAAGGTTTTAGCTTCAATAACCCTACTAGGCAGACTGTTCCACTCATCAACTACCCTATTTCCAAACCAATACTTTCCTATATCCTTTCTAAATCTAAACTTATCTAACTTGAATCCATTATTGCGGGTTCTCTCTGGAGAGATATCCTCAAGACCTTATTTATATCCCCTTTGTTAATACTCCATTTTCCACTTGTATACCTCGATCATGTCTCCCTCATTCTACGTCTTACAAGTGAATGTAATTTTAGGGTCTTCAATCTTTCTTCGTAAGGAAGATTTCTAATGCTATGTATTAATTTAGTCATTCTACGCTGAATGTTTTCTAACGAATTTATGTCCATTCTGTAATATGGAGACCAGAACTGAGCTGCGTAATCTAGGTGAGGCCTTGCTAATGATGTATAAAGCTGTAATATAACCTCTGGACTTCTGTTGCTAACACTTCTTGATATAAATCCCAGTAATCTATTTGCCTTATTACGTACGCTTAGGCATTGCTGTCTTGGTTTAAGGTTGCTGCTTACCATCACCCCCAAGTCCTTCTCGCAATCTGTATGGCTAAGTTCTACGTTATTTAACTTATAAGTGCTTGGGTTATGGACACTCCCGAGCTTCAGAACCTTGCATTTATCTACATTGAACTGCATCTGCCACTTTTCTGACCACGAATTAAGTTTGTCTAAATCTTCCTGAAGTTCTATGACATCTATGTTTGAATCAATTATCCTACCTATCTTCGTGTCGTCGGCGAATTTGCTCATATCACTAGTAATTCCCTCATCAAGGTCATTGATATATATTATAAATAACAATGGGCCTAAGACTGATCCCTGTGGAACACCACTTGTTACAAGTCCCCATTCGGATTTAACCCCATTTATGCACACTCTCTGCTTCCTATTGGTGAGCCATGACTCGATCCATGACAGCACTTTTCCCCAATGCCATGAGCTGCCACTTTCTTTAACAGTCTCTGGTGCGGTACTCTATCAAAAGCCTTACTAAAGTCTAAATAAACAAATCGAATTCTTTATCGTGATCAACAGCCTCAAAAGCTTTACTGAAGAAGGTTAATAAATTAGATAGGCAGGAACGGCCCCTCGTGAATCCATGCTGGGTATCATTAATCAAATTATGGTTATCTAGATGGCTTCTAATAATATCAGCTATAATTGATCTAGTAATTTGCCTACAATTGAGGTCAGGCTTATTGGGCGGTAGTTTGACGGTAGTGACTTGTCCCCTGCTTTAAAAATAGGAATTACATTAGCCATCTTCCACATATCAGACACTACACCTGTTTGAAGAGATAAATTAAAATGTTAGATATTGGTTCACAGAGCTCCATTTGCATTCCTTAAGAACCCTTGCAAAAGCTCATCAGGACCCGGCGATTTATTTTTTTCAGTCGGTCCAGCTGTTTCATAATCATTTCGCTAGTGACTGTGATATTACATAATTTATCTTCTTCTGGGCCTCTGTAAAAATTAATTACTGGGATATTATTAATGTCTTCCTGTGTGAAAACCGAGAGAAAATAATTATTAAAAATAGAGCACATATCATTCTCCTTGTCAGTAAGATGCCCAAAGTTATTTTTAAGGGGACCTATCTTATCCCTAACTTTTTGTTCTATAAACCTGGAAAAACTTTTTGGGTTAGTTTTTGAATCCCTAGCAACTTTAATTTCATAGTCCCGTTTAGCTTTTCTTATTCCCTTTTAACGTCCCTCTTAATGTCAGTATACTGATTATAAGATGACCTCACCTCTTTTTATGCGCCTATAAATTCCTTTCTTCTGCCCTAAAAGATATTTGAGCCTATTATTCATTCATTTTGGGTCATTTCTACTTGATCTAATTTCTTTATACGGGATAAATGTTCTTTGGGCAGCCTGTATAGTGTTAAGAAAACTGTCATATTGATACCTCTCTTCTTCACCCCAGTCCACAGTTGATAAGTGTTCTCTAAGTCCATTATAATCTGCTAAGCGAAAATCTGGGACCATTACTGAATTATCCCTACTATCATACATCCATTCAATGCTAAAGGTAATTGACTTGTGGTCGCTTGAGCCGAGTTCCTCTGTAATTTCTAAATTATTAACAAGGGTTTCCTTGCTTGCCAGAACCAAGTCAAGTAGGTTATTTCCCTTGTAGGTTCTGTTACAAACTGCTTCAAAAGCAATCCTGAACTACTTCTAAAAAGTCGTTAGATTCTAAATTCCCTGTCATGAAATTCCAATCAATCTGACTAAAGTTAAAGTCCCTAGAATTACTACGTTATCGTGTCTTGTGGCCTTAACAATTTCCTCCCAAAGTAGTCTCCCTTGTTCCCTATCTAAGTTTGGAGGACGGTAAATCACGCCTAAAATCAATTTTGCACACCCCTCTGAAAATTCTATCCAGACAGACTCTGCATGTGTTAATTCAGACTTTATACCCGTTTTTATGCAACAATTTAAATGATCACGGACATAGAGTGCCACACCACCCCCTTTCCCGATACTTCTGTCTACTTGGAACAATTTAAAACCCTGAATGTGACATTCGGCAGGCAAGTCCCGATTTTTCATATTAAACCATGTCTCAGTTATTGCAAAAACATCAATATTACCCGTACTTGCAACTAATCTCAACTCGTCCATCTTATTTCTAGCACTACGACTATTGGTGTAATATATATTTAGAGACCCTCCTTTCTCTTTACCCTTCCTGCTCATCTCTGTTTTTCCACTATACCTATTACTGTCCTTGTCATCTAGTGTCACTAGCTTTCCACTATCCACCTTATTCTGCCTATTACTAGTTCTCCTACAACTTATAATATTACTACACTGGGACTTCTCTATTTTCCCCCCAAAACCCATACCACTAACTATTTCTAGTTTAAAGCCCTAACAGCTCCTTCCACTGCAGTTGCCAGTGCCCCCACCCCAGACCTGGATAAGTGAACCCCATCCCTGGCATACATGTCATTTCTGCCATAGAAGAGGTCCCAGTTGTCAATGAATGTTACTGAATTTTCCTTACAGTATTTGTCCAGCCAGCAATTGACACCAATTGCCCTGGACAGCCATTCATTTCAACTCCTCTCCTTGGCAAAATACCACATATGACAGGGTTCCCACCCTTCTTCCTAATTATGTCTATTGCTGACCTAAACCTGCTAGTCAGGTCCTCACTCCTACGTCTGCCAACATCGTTGCCTCCAGCACTGAGACAGATAATAGGATTGCTCCCATTACCTCTCATGATGTCGTCCAGACGGCTAACAATATCCTCCATCCCAGCCCCAGGAAAGCAAACCCTCTGTCTCCTACTCCTATCAATTAAACAGAAAGCCCTATCCATATACCTAACCTGACTGTCCCCAACAACAACAATGTTTTTACCTTCCTTTGTGTCTTTCGTCGTGACGCTCCCAGAAGTCGACTCACATTCATCATTCATTCACATTCATCACATTCACATTCATCTAAATGAATGGAGCAGTAATTTTTGTGCCAGATTATTAGAATCAAGGGAAATGCTAAATCAGTATGGGGTTAAAGTAATCAAGGGAATACGTAATCATGAATAATCGTCGAAATAGGAGGGCAATTCCAATTCCTTAGATAAGGAGACTTTCATTAGCACCAAGCCACCGGTTAAGAAATCAAAATACTCGTTCAAGTTCTTAGCTTGAGGTAAAAAAATGTTTCACTGACTGAATCAGTAGTTCCAGTGTCTAAACATTTTTAACTCAAGTGTGAACATAAGTTCTTAATACAATGACTTGTTGAGTAAAAGGACACAAATGCAACTAATGTGACATTTTATTGTGGCAACGTTTACTTAACATATTGTTGGTAATTCTACCAATATTAATACATACTTACATTTCATAAAAAAATATATTGGCAGTTTTTAAGCAAATTTTCATTCGAGAAACACAAAAATAGTTAAACACTAGTAAATGTTGATAGTTCATGTTGTTCTTGAAGAGCCTCTAATTGATGTGTATAAAATGAATTTTGGAAGCTAGTATGATGAATTCATGCATCACTTCTTGGATAATGTCAGTGTTATGTGCTGCTAAGATCCAGAAAATGACATCACTCTATGGTCAACAGTTTCCTGAATGACGTCTAGGCTGAGTCACATGTGATGGTGTGTACTGTTCTTGCATATTAGTACATGTATATGCAGTCTCATTGCATATATCTGTTAAGTAAAAGGACACAAATGCAACTAATGTGACATTTTATTGTGGCAACGTTTCGCCACAATAAAATGTCACATTAGTTGCATTTGTGTCCTTTTACTTAACATATTGTCGGTAATTCTACCAATATTATTGCATATATCTGCACTTTCTCTAGTTTCTTAACATGCTTCACACTCCAATTATTATTACTACCATAAAAAGCAATTAAGAGGAAGACTCAAATGTTTTTAATGTGACTGGAGTGGAATGAAAATTTCACACTAAACAAAATTTGTAAAACTAATGAAAGCAAATTAGATTAAATGTGATATTGTAAACATCTTTATTAACGTTAAGTAAAAGGACACAAATGCAACTAATGTGACATTTTATTGTGGCAACGTTTCGCTCTCCAGGAGCTTTCTCAAGCCGTTACGTTGCCACAATAAAATGTCACATTAGTTGCATTTGTGTCCTTTTACTTAACATATTGTCGGTATTTCTACGTAACGGCTTGAGAAAGCTCCTGGAGAGCGAAACGTTGCCACAATAAAATGTCACATCTTTATTAACGAGTCCCAACAGATGATGGGCTAGAACATAGGAAATCAGTGGTTTGAGTGATTAAACAGAATCTTTAATGATCACTTTATTAATAATTTTCGATAATATTAGTATTTTTTTTACATTTGTATTATAATATTACTGCAGAATACATGAACTAGGTATCTTCACTTATACTCTCAACTTCACTTGCACTCCCGTCGTCACTTACTCTCGTGTCATCGTCATCAATCACAGAGTCGTCTCCATAACTTTGATTATGGTATATGTTGTTATTTTGACCATCATTAACACCTTGCTCTCCTTCAACACCAACACTTCCATCTTCTCTTAAATCATATTCATCAATAATAGAGTTGTACACAGTGACAAAGAAGTTTCCAAAACGTTGATTTTCATATACGTCATTTTGACCATCGTTATTAATTTCATCATCATTGTCTATTCTATGTCTTTCAAAACGAAAACTCCCATCCTGGCTGAAATGATCCACATCGGTAATGGAGTCGTCATCATTATTGTTTACATCACCCACACTACCATGCAGTCTGAAAGGATCCTCGTCAAAAATAGGGTCGTTCTCAATGGTAACGAAGGCTCCACAACTTTGATAATCATGTATATTGTCATTCTGACGATCGTTACTAACTTCATTGTTTACACTATCCTCTTCAACACTCACATCCTGGCTTAAATAATTCACATCATTGATAGAGTCGTCCTTGTTATCAACTTCATTGTCAGTACAATGTCCTTCAACAACAGCATTACCATCCAGTCTGAAAGGATCCTCATCATTAATAGGGTCGTTCTCAATAGTAACGACGGCTCCACTATGATAATCACAAATATTGTCATTATGGGCATCATTACTTACTTCATCATAATCGTCTGTACTATGGTCTTCAACAACACTCACGTCCTGGTTTAAATGATTCTTATCAGAAATAGAGTCGTCCTTATAGGTAATGAAAGATCCATAATTTTGATCATCACACATATTGTCATTATTACCGTCGACAATGGCAGCATCACCATTGTCTTCTACTGCGTTATTAGCATCTCTATCAACACTTTCTTCTACTTCATTCAAGTTCTGGAGTTGTTTAATAGACAACGGCATTCCTGGTGAATATTGTTGTTGCATATTCCCATGATCATTTTCGAGATACTGCTGCTGAGAAATATTTTGGTGTACAGTTGGAACATATGATACATACTGGGGTGATAACGTGTCCTAGAACTGTGTTTGCGCTGCAGAGAATGGTGTTTCTCACTTCTATGCGGGACAAACTTCCAGGGACAGCAGTGAGATGATGTGGCACAAATGGGACTGGTGTGACACCAAGTAACATTTGTGTTTTCAGGTTTGGGAATCACTGCGGTTCTCGAAACGCTAAAACCATTATAACCAAGAGGGTAAATAAGAGGTGTCGATAAAGGAATTCCCATGTTGTGTAGAAATATAAAAAATAATAATGTTGAACTCAGCCGTACAGAATGCGAAAAGGATCTGGGGGTTATGGTAAGCAGCAACCTCAAACCAAGTCAGCAATGCCTAAGCGTAAGAAATAAAGCAAATAGATTACTGGGATTTATATCAAGAAGTGTAAGCAACAGAAGTCCAGCGGTTATATTACAGCTTTATACATCATTAGTAAGGCCTCACCTAGATTATGCAGCTCAGTTCTGGTCTCCATTTTACAGAATGGATATAAATTCGTTAGAAAACATTCAGCGACGAATGACAAAGTTAATTCATAGCATTAGAAATCTTCCGTATGAAGAAAGATTGAAGACCCTTAAATTACATTCACTTGTAAGACGAAGAATGAGGGGAGACATGATCGAGGTATATAAGTGGAAGATGGGTATTAATAAGGGGGATATAAATAAGGTCTTGAGGATATCTCTCCAAAAGTGAACCCGCAATAATGGATTCAAATTGGATAAGTTTAGATTTAGAAAGGATATAGGAAAATATTGGTTTGGAAATAGGGTAGTTGATGAGTGGAACAGTCTGCCTAGTAGGGTCATTGAAGCTATGACCTTGGGTAGTTTCAAATTTAGGTTGGATAAATTCATGAGTGAGAGGGGTTGGATTTGAGTGGGACTCGCACTTGAGTTAATAGAATCTTCAAAGCTTATTTCTTGGGTAGAATTGAAAATTAGGTTGAACAATTATTCTGTTAGTGGGATGGATTGTGAAGGACCTGCCTAGTATGGGCCAACAGGCCTGCTGCAGTGTTCCTCCTTTCTTATGTTCTTATGTTCTTATGTTTTTTGCCTCTAGGTAAGAACTTGTATATCAGGAAGAGTGATTGGCTCAGTCGTAATTGACTCACTATGCCTGAGCACAAACTCATCCTCCTTATAAACCCCCAACGTTACCTCATCCCACCTAACCTCACATAAGAAAGGAGGAACACAGGTCCTTCTCAAACTTAAACCTACTAACAAAAGTATTTGCCCAACCCGTTTTCATTGTTACCCAAGGAATGAGCTTTGATAACGCAATGAACGCTTATGAATATTGGCTTGCAAATAAGGTAGATGATGAGTGGAATTGTCTGCCTAGTAGGGGAATTGAAGCTAACACCTAAGAACATAAGAAAAAGAGAAACACTGCAGCAGGCCTGTTGGCCCATACTAGGTAGGCCATAAGAACATAAGAAAGGAGGAACACTGCAGCAGGCCTGTTAGCCCATACTATGCAGGTCCTTCACATTCCATCCCACTAACAGAATATTTGTTCAACCTAATTTTCAATGCTATCCAAGAAATAAGCTTTGATAATTTTATTTACTCATGTGCAATTCCCACTCAAATCCAACCCTCTCACTCATGAATTTATCAACCTAAATTTAAAACTACCAGGTCCTTGCTTCAATAACCCTACTAGGCAATTGAAGCTAACACCTAAGAACATATGATATGAGCAAATTCGCCGACGACACGAAGATAGGTAGGATAGTTTATTCAAACGTAGATGTCATAGAACTTCAGGAAGATTTAGACAAACTTAATTAGTTATAAATTAGACACATATGCAACATTTGGGTATCTTTATTGAGGAAACGTTTCGCCACACGTGGCTTCATCAGTCAATACAAAGTAGAAGGTGTAAGGAGAGTAGGAGTTTGAGGTAATCAGTCCCTCGGCCTGGAGTCGATGTGTTCAGTCCATCAATCTTGTAGAATGTACTGCATATGTCCGTAGAGGTGGCTTATATACTGTAGTCAGGTGAGGTGAAGCAGCAGGAGGCGGGGTCACAGCAACATCTTGGGATCTTAATACAAACGAATTCTTCAACACTTGTCCAACCTTTGGACGAGACCTACTTCGACTAGTGGATGGTACCACTATGACCCGCCTCCTGCTGCTTCACCTCACCTGACTACAGTATATAAGCCACCTCTACGGACATATGCAGTACATTCTACAAGATTGATGGACTGAACACATCGACTCCAGGCCGAGGGACTGATTACCTCAAAACTCCTACTCTCCTTACACCTTTAACAT